>JAYJMB010066445.1:0-25137 GCA_036873735.1 Pouteria campechiana
TCTGGCATAATCCGTTCCAAATCTTGAACTCCTCTCCTCTCTGTTATGTTGATCTTCAATCATTCTATAGAACTTATGTTCACTTTTTCATATAGAGTTTTATTCATTTTATTTCATGAAAACTTTTCATTAAATTCGTTTGTCCATTTGGTTTGAAATACTTAGCAAGATGGCCATTACTTTTATAAGTCAATTACAACTTTTGTCATCTATTAAAATCAATACTTGAGGACAGCAATTTAGCACTTTCTCTATAGAAGAATCAATATATTGGCACTTTCCTAAGGCTTTGTTTGGATGTAATACACTCTTCTCTATGTACTTTTTAAAATTTATTTGACATTTTAACTTTCACAATAATGCTACTTTTCTTATCACTCTTCATATCTTTAATCATTTTTTCCTGCATTTTTATTAAAAACCCTATGTTATTGATGTCATCCCCAATCCACTGTTATAGTATACTCCCCTTTCTAACGCATTCCCTCCACAATGCACTTTATCAAAACAAAACCTTTTGAATAAATAAAATTTTATGCTTAAGAAAATAATACATAATAATACATAATTAATCTTTTGAGTAGGCCAAACCCTATTTCAATAATAAAGATTTTTCATCATCATTGCATCTATGCAGCCTCTACTCTATCATCTTAATAACTTGCTAAGTTCTTTTTACCATGTTCATTTCTATTTCTATCTTTTCCTTATCTTATAATCTACCAATCTTTTATGTTCTTGACTTCAGCACATGCTTTTACTTGAATAGATTAATGTTTTGTTTGGTTGATTTTAATTGTAAGCATGACAATAACAGTACAACTCAACTTCCTTTGATGCTCCTTAATGATTAATTAATCAGTGCACTTCTCTAAGAAAGTGAAGGACTAATATTGATTTCTTGTTACTTTTCAGCTTCTTTCCTGAAGTAATATCCCTCTGCTGTGATGCTACATGCATGTACCTATCAGGCGATTGATGGGTCGGTCATGGGCCATATCCAAGATTTCAAACCTGAAAAACCCTGTCCCATTTTAATCTTTGAAAATTAGGCAGGTTCATGAATCACGTTGGCAGTTGTAGCAGATCATGTCAAACGCTGCTACTTGGCTCCAAGTTTCAATTAATAATCATGTGGATGACATGTGGGCTAACGTTTGGGATGGTATGCACAAGTGAAATGCAGAATGTCTTGCCATCTATATACCAGGAAATGGTGGCGAAAGAAGAGCACAGCACCCATCTGACAAATGCTATCACATGGAAGGGACCGAAAGCGATGAAAGTCATCTACTTACAAGGACGAAATTCTATCAATTCATGGACATGGATATTAATGGATTCACGTGTGTAGTTGAGATAACCTTTTCTTCTCTGAAGCTTGCATTAACTATATGTTCATGTGCAAGTTTTTAAATTTTTTTTTTTTTTTTGGTCCCATTGCTAGATTGGCGCAGACCATGAGATTCATTCAGCAAGGTTCAACAAACCCCAAGATGCACGAAAAGCCTGCAGTAAGTGGAGACAGAATTAAATCGCTGTCTTGTTTCACTCCTCAATTGTGGTCTTCTTCACATAGATTGGAAAGCAAGAAAAGAAGATGGGAAGAGAAGCAAATGGGATAATGGATGTGTTTTCACATGGACAGACACTAGCATGACATGACATGCACCTGCTTGGACATTGGTTGCAGTGAGAAGAAGATGATTAGATTAGATGAGTCGAGTGGCATTGCAAGCAATCGCAGCACGCCTGAAAAGTGCTGACTATGAAAGATAACAAAGTATCACCCATTTCACGCATGTAATCACAGGTATATCTATGACAGATACATGCACGGCTCGAATTTCCCTTCACTAGCCCTAAAATCAATTTTAAATGAGGCTGTTTTCACTCCAGGCCCTGATTAATGCTGCCTGGTCTGCTTCAGTTTTTCTGCTGGACCAATGCCACATTCACACTTTTCACCAAAATATTATACCCCATTTCAATGCCTCTCCTCCACTTTGAAATAAGATCTCTCACATGCGAAACAAACAATTAATCATTGTGATATTAGCTGAAGTGGAAAGAGGTATAAAGAGTTAAAAAATCAACAAAATCTTGAGGTTTGAGTTCTATTGTGATCGTCCTTCTTGGACTGAAAGACCTGCCATGCATCATATTGAGCTGAAACGTGATAGCCTATTATTTAAGTTAGTTTCTTATGATGTAGGCTTGAGTCACTCAAGTTTTGAGTGATGATTATCCTTGATTAGAGGTCACCAAAATCACCCTGATTTTGACAATTAAAAATAAATCACTCTGGTCTAACTCAACTGTGGTCAAGTTGGCTTACACAACTAATCCTTCTGTGGCTCGGCTCCTACATAATTAGAAAACCTGCTTAATTAGAAACTTGTTTTGTACAATCATTTACTTCGTCAATGGAATCTACAACTAGAAACTCTTGTCTAACTCAGCATGGAAACATCATAGTATCTTAAATTGCACTTTTTTCAAAATTTAAATGTTATGAAATAGCTTTTAATGAATGAAAAATGGATATCAAAATAATGTATAATTTTTAATATACATGATGAAAAAATTTGGGTAGACTAGATAATCTTATTCTATAGGTTCTAGTATTTTTCTCATTGATTTGTAAGCTGACTTTAGCAATTTATTCGATTTTATGTTAATAATTTCAATTTAAATGGTGTCGAATGAGATCAACCAATCAAAATTTCTTTCTTTTATTGTTTCTTAAGACTTTGCTAATCATATATGGATTTAATTCCAAGTGGATCAGAATGATTAAGACCTTGAAGTAGACTGAGTGGAGAAAAGAGAAAAGAATCTGTTTCTACTCCATTTCGCCTAAAGCGGATACATCAAACTAATATGGCTTCCGACCATTACCAAGATAATAAAATGATTAAGCTTTATTTATGATGCATGTCAACTAGACCTGCAAATATAATTACGATTAAATATTTATTTAGACAATTAGGAAGGATTGGATCTTTATGATAAACTATAATGATAATTTTTTATTTATTTCACATTCAAAGTATTTTATTTAACTGGAATTTTTAATAATGGTTTAAAATAATAACAACATAAATAAATAAATATTAATTTCCTTTCATTGATAAAAGATATTTTTTCTCACTTGACAAAAAACAAGATTTTAATTTAAGGGTTTTCTTTGGTGAGTATTATATGAAAACAAGTGGATAAGAATGATTAAGACTTTGAAAATACAACCTATGCCCAATTTATGTACTGATTTGACTGTCCAAATTAAACTAATCCATCTGAGACCAAGTTGAAAAATTTTAGATACATGGATTTATCAGAGATTAAGCATTTTTTTTACCGAATGAGATTTGTGTTGACATTTATGAGTAGAAAAGTGCTGAGTCTATCAAGCACAAATATAGATATAAACATAAACCAAAGCCATTTATTAGATTTGGCAGTGCAAGCCTGCTGGCATATGAATTGCCCACCTTCCTTGTTGACTTTGCTTGAAATTTATTTAAGTCCCATCACAAATGCCAACCCATCAAGTCCACTAGGGAAGAGGACCATTTTTTTTTCTTTTTTTAAAGTCTGCAATTTAATGTTGTATCATAGTTCCAAAACATGTGGCTTTGATTGAGTGCACCGAAATGCATTCAAGGCAAGAACAATCTTTCTAAAGCAACAAGATTCTTTTCATGTCCATCGCCATAAATTTGGCTGTTTTGATGTTGATGACGAAGCTCGGCATGTCAGTTCGCCTGCAATCAATTCCCCAATGGATGTTGGATTCATCAACGATGGGGAAGGATTTCCACGCAAATTGAAATTTGGCAGTCATCCATCCAGTGGGTGGTTTAGGAGGCACATTCTCTGTGACCATAGTTATCTATTCCATTTATCTCACCACCCAACAAGTTTAAAATACAATTCATCCCATTGGGGTTAAAAATCACCTAAATCAGACAGTCAAGTAGGCCATAGCAAATAAGAATGGTTGAAATTAAAATATTTACTTAAAAAAACTTTTTCACTTAAAAAAATTATTATTATTCACTTATCTAATCAAGAAATATATATTTAAAGAGTTAAAATTTACATACAACATGATATGAACGACCTATAATTATAAAATTAAAAAAAAATCTTCTTCACATTTTTCTATTTCTTTTTATTTTTTTACTTTGTCACACTTAATTGTTTGATTTGCATGATTTCTAATATGAATATAAGGAGAATGATGCTCTAAATATCTACCTAACAAATCTTTTTTTTTCATTATTACCTATATTTTCAATCATTATCTTTTATCTATTTTAACATTATTTATTTTATGACTAATATCATCTGTGTAATTTGTTTTTCATTTCTATTTTCTTTTACCAATATAGATTATAGAATTATATTTATTTATATATGAATAAAATATGTATAGAATATTTGACATGGAATCCAAATTTAATTATGTTATATTATAAAAATATATTATATATTATATAAAATTTATGAAATATATTAATAAATATAATGCATTATGACATAATTAATATACAATATATATTATATGTAATATATAATAAATAAAATGCATATTATATATTAATAAAAATTTTATATAAAATATCTGAAATATATTTTCTCGGCAGATTAAGTTAGACTGAGAAATATTTCATAATCCTTTTTGATAATTTTACTATCCAAAAGCACTCTTAGTGGTTTTTAGCCAAATCAAAAACAAAGCCAGCACTTTTCACATGTTAAGTTAAAGACTAAAGGGCTTATAACATTTTTTTTTTGCAAAAGTGTTATCTTAGAAAGTAATTTTCTCAACAGTTGAAATTTGAAATTAGGCCAAACAGGCTTTCAGTCATGTCAAGCGACTGGAATCTGGAATAATCCATCCTCATTCAGGCTAACTAATGACTTTCACATCTCTGTAGTACCACCACATCCATCAGCTTAGCCAGCCATTTGACTAATTGGGTGCATTTTTCAGCCCATTTATGGATCTAATTAATTTCAATCCAAATCCAAACTAACCCATTAATACCTGATTGGGAGATTTAAATTACTCTTATAATTATCATTAAAAAGGGCAGTTGCAATTAATACCTGGTAGAAACCCAACACCTGTCTGCAAAATTTTCCTCATTTATCCTCATTCAAGGCATGCTTGAAACCACTTGTCCTCTGAAAATTACCAATTGGGACATATATTTACTGCTTCTGCAATCTTACCTTTTTTTTTTATTCATGCCTATATTTTCAATCATTTTAATTTTATTTTTTATCTTTTTTTTTTCTTGATTACCTATATTTTCAATTATTTTAATTTTATTTCTTTTTATCTTATCATCGCCCTGCTTTCATTTCCATTTCCTTTACCATCCCCCAACCTAGCCAAACAAACATGGGGTGACGCTGCGAACCTTTCATGGGTACCATTTGCATGCGACCTACAATCCATGAAATGTTGTTGTCACCTGTAAGTTCAGTGATTTTTCACTTTTTCATTTTAAGCTTTGATTTTGCACATAAGGACCGAAAGTTCAACATAAATTGTATGGTAGATATCTCCCATCGTAGAATGACTTAGTAATGTTCTAGTGTCATATTAAATGACAAAAACATCTTGTTATTTTTCTAGCATAGTACATATTTTTAAGAATAACATTTTTTCCCTTTGAATGGTTAGTTCTTCATTCTTAAGTGATTATTCAAATTTTGTGGTTCGCATAGTCTTTTACTAGATGATATTTAAACTTTAAATTAAAACGATAATACTACAAATTGGTATGGTTGGATAAAAAAAATCAAAATGAGCCCAAAAATCACGTGTTATCCAACCAGTCGAAAAACATTTTTGTCATTTAACCTGGTGCTAAAACAACATTAAATTGTTCTATAATGGTAGGTATCTTTGTGAAATCTATGTTAAGTCCTTAGCCATTCTAAGCACAATAAGAATTTATAAGACAATGGAAAATGGAAAAACTTAGATACAACCACGCGAAATACACCTTTTGATGAATTGTTGTGTGCCATCATGAGTGGTTAATGTGTGTTTTTGCAAACACAATGAAGAATAAAGTCAAATCAAATGATTCTAGAAACTATTTAACTTTTTTTATACTATAATCCCATTGAATATTGCAAATCTAGTTAATATTATATTCCATTGAGTGTTGAATATATATATATATATACATATATATATATATATATTACTATGATCCCATAGTTTTGAATGGGTATTTTGGGCAATAGCAGTTTATTTGTTTAACATTGATGGCTTCAGTATTTTTGAAATATACCAATAAGCATTGGGTACGAATGCAAATTTTAAACTTAAAAGGGTAAATATGCAATATAATCAAACTTTAAGACATAATAATTATCCTTTTAAAATTTAATACACCTTAATTAAATACTTTTTATATTGAGCATTTTGCATATAACCCCTCAATTAATTTTTTTTTGCTTATTTATTATCACACCCTGGCCCTGGGAATAACATAATTAACTGTCATTCTTAAATCGAGGGATGAATTTCTCAAGATCTATCGCACTAAAGATGAAACATAGCCATAAAAGGAACCTTAATGACTCACAAATAAGAAACAAATACATAAATCCCATACAATTCATAATGGGGTCAAGTGCATTTGTTTAAAATAAAAATAGAATTTCAACATCTATTTGAAAATAACTCCCATTAAAAAACCCAGTCACATCTGTCTTCATACCATAACTAATGCCCTCAATGAGTGACATTTTCTATAAAAAAATTGATAATATCAGAGTGAGTCATAATAACTTATTAAGTAATATAGATATAGCTTGTACATGTGATAAAATACTAATCACATCACATCACATATTATAAATTATTTGGTTTAATTGACTATAATATTAATTTAAGAAAATATATCTCATCCCTTCTATGTTGCTCATTCAAACCACTTTATCTAATCATCATCTCGTCAGTTCAATGTCTCAGATCATATCCTAACTAGTCTGATGGACCACAATACCTCATTTAGAGAATCATATCCCTTGTCTTCTCAAAGCTTATGATCTTGTCATCAACACATCATCATTTCAAATCATACTCTTATTGGTTTAGTGGACAACAACATCATATTTGTCAACTCAACCTCATGATTCAACAACTATTTGGACAATTTGACCATTTCATTGAATTCAAAATGTCCAAAAACCTCAAGATCAAGTACCTGATCATTAAGATCAGAGATTGTGAGGTCCATAAATCAATAAAATAAATTTGGCAATTCATCTTCACATATCTAGCCATATTTTGAATAATTTGACCTTGCATTAGATCCAGAATATTCAAAACCGCAAGATTGACTATCTAATCATGTAGATCAAAGATCACGGGGTCCATAAATCAATAATTTAAAATTGACCATTTATTTCTATATGTTCTAACCATAATTTGAATAATTTGATTATTCCATTAGATCCAGAGTGTTCAAAAATCCTAAAATTAACTATTGAATCATCCAAATCAGAGATCAAATGGTCAAAATACATCAAAATTAAATATGACCATCTGTATGGACGCTAGCACCGTCTCTTCGTTGATCGTCACCAGCGTGCCACCACTGCCGCTGGATTGGGCTTCTAGTCTCGGCTTTGTTTGGACTGGGTTTGGCCTAATGCTATCACTAGGCAAAAGCCTAATTGCTGGCGCCAAGTTGAACCTGTTGCTTTTGCACTAGGCTAGCCCAACTCTGCTTTGCCGGGCTGGCCCATTTTCATTCATAAGCACCTTTTATAACAAAAGAGCATCTTTTCATTGCAAAAGATATAAAATTTAAATTTATTTTAAAAATTAATTTTTTTTTATGAATTTTTAAAATTGTCAAGCTCTAAAATTTAATTCCTAAATTGACAATGAGATGCACTAAGTAAGGGTGTAAGTCGGGGAGGGTTCAACCCAAACCTGACTATTTGAACCCACATTTTAGATTGGGTTGGGAAGACTATATTCCACCCAAACCTGCACCTACTCCAAGTTCAGGGTGGGTAAGGGGGTCAGGGAACCTGCCCGAACCCAAACCTGCATATCTATTATTAAAAAACAAAAAAAAATATAATAAAGTTACATGGTAGCAACCCTAATCCATAAGCAATCATCGTTTCCCCCATTTGGCCATTCCTCCAATCGTTATGCCTCTGCTGCCCTAATAAGCCTTCCTCTCGCCGCTTCTGCCTCCAATTGTCTAACCGCCATTTGGCAACTAATCCTCGTCTCTTCGATGAATCCAACCCACTCCATTTCCAAATTCCTCCTCCCATCGCTCTTGCCTCTTGCTGCCCTAGCTCACAGCCTTGCACTGATCAATAATTGGTCTTCGTTTATTCAATGAATCAAACCCTCCAGCCTCCTATTCCTCCTCCCGCTGTTCCTTTTGCTTGCTGCCCTAGTTCATAGCCTCGCACCCACCCACAACCTTCCCATTTACTAATGCCAAAAATCCTTGCCCTGCGACTGCTCGACGCCTGATGCTCAAAACTAGATGCTTGTGCTCTACTATCTCTTGACATCACCAACGCCCCTGCTTTGCCAAGTGCCGACTGATTGCAAGTCTGCCACTGGTTGCCAGGTGAATTTCACAGCTAACTTATTGAGTTTTTGAATTTTTTAATAGAATGTAGAGAGTTGCATTGTTTATACTTTTTACTTCTTGTAAATTTGTCTTGTATTGTCTTTTTTTTCCATTTTAATTTGAATTTTCTGATTTTGTTGATTTTCTGTGTTTTGTTCAAAAATTACTTTAATTTCTGTAATGATGTCCATCTTGTGTTTATCCTTGTAGGTTTGGTTGTATTTTTTATTTTTGTTTATGATTTTTTCTGCATCTTGAGTGGGGTTATTTGAGTTACTTGAGTTATTTCTTTTATCATGGAAGAAGAAATAGGCAGTCATGGTGTTGAAAATGGAGCTTTCAGTATTGATAATGAACCTTCTAAATCTGAGGCTCAACCAATTGCTAAAAAAAAAATAAAAGGATTACCAAATAGATCAGAAGTATAAGATCATTTGGAAAAGCTCCGACAAAGGTCGGGCGATGTTGATGCTTTTTATGTGTGCAAATATTACTAGATCAAATATTGAAGTGGGGTGGGGCACAAGTAGTTTAAAATGACATGTTGATAATTGTGGTAAGAACACTAGCAAAGGCGGTCCCAAGTAACAGTTATTAACCTTTATAAAAATTGGCAGTGATGGTGCTCTAACTAATTGGTAGTTTGATCAAAGAAGGTCTAGAAAAGATCTTGCAAAAATGATAATTATTGATAATGAATTGCCATTTACAATTATTGAGAAAAGAGGTTTTTAAAAATTTATGAGTGGAGTACAACCACTCTTTAAGTTTGTGTCTAGAATAACAATTGCTATGGATTGTATAAAAATTTATCAGTCAGAAAAAGAAAGTTACTAAAAAATTTTACAGATTAAGTTTAGCATGTTAGCTTGACAATGGATTTATGAACTTCGATTCGGAATGTTGGGTATATGTGTGTAACTGCACATTTTATTGATTTTGCTTGGAATTGTAATGAGAAAATTATTAATTTCATGCTTTTACCTTCTCAAGACACTGGTGATGTGATTGCTCAAGCTCTTGAACATTGTTTGGTTGAATGGGGTTTGGAAAAAAGGTCTTTCATTGCGACAGTTGATAATGCCGGCTCTAATAATGTTACGGTGCGTGTTTTAGAAAGAGTACTTATGAAAAGATCAGATATGTTAGTAGCTGGAGAGTATTTTCATGTCAGATGTGCAACACATATAGTGAACCTTATTGTGAGAGAAGGGTTGGAAGAAATAAACAAATCAATTAGAAGTTCTCTAGGAAGACAATAACATTTTGATAAGTGTATTGTCAAAGAAAATCTACATGCACAAGGAGGATTGTGTTTAGATGTGCTCACTTGTTGGAACTCCACATATCTAATGCTAGAAAATGCCTTAAAGTTTCAAAAGGCATTTGTTAGGTTAGAAATGGAAGATGCAAGTTTTAAAAGGGAGAAACCTCCTACTGAAGATGATTGGAAAGATGCTAAGGTTTTGCGTAAGCTTTTGAAGATGTTACTATTCGTTTCTCTGGATCTTCTTATGTCATTGCAAATATTTATTTTGTTGAACTTTACAAGATAGAGAAGTTTCTATCTAATGTTGCAATGGAAGAAAAATCACTCATTTGTGATATGTGCATCAAAATGAAAGGAAAATTGACAAATATTGGGGTGGAATTGAAAAGTTTAACATGTTATTGATTGTTGCTTGTGTTTTGGATCCATGATATAAGGTGAAATCTATTAGATTTTGTTGCACAAAACTTTATGGAAATGACAGGGCTTTAGAGATTGTTCAAAAAGTAGAAAGTTTACTTCAAAAGCTTTTTCAGAATTATCGAGATAAGTATTCTTTTATTGAAATGGAATATAATAAAAGTGCACAAGGGGGGTGGGGGGGAAGGGGGGGGGGGGGTGCGACATTGATGAAGTAGTAGATGATTATGCTGAATTTATACAAGTTAAAGAAATAGCAAATGTGAAGACTGAAGTAGATCAATACCTTGAAGAAAGGATGGAGTGTGATGTACCATGTTTTGATGTTTTGAAATGGTGGTCTATAGTTACTAAGTATCAGATCTTATCTTATATGGCATGTGATATCTTGGCTAATCATATCTCTACAGTTGCATTTGAATCAACATTTAGTAATGGGGGCCAAGTACTTGACCAATATCATAGTTCATTGTTACCAATGATAATAGAGAGTTTAATCTGTGCTTAAAATTGGTTGAGTTTGCCAGATGATGAATATGAATATGATATAACATAAACGAGCGACTTTCTATCTATTCACTTAATATAAAACTATATGTTTGTAATATACATTATTAAACTCTATGTTTATTATTTTGCAAATACTACTTGTAGCATTGAAATAACGTCTGCATCTAATGTTATTTAGTTTGAGGTAATTAAATACAGTTAAAACTTATGTATGTTGAACATATTATCTAGCTTGATTTTGATGAAGAATATTCTCAACCAAGTATGTTTTGATGATGAGCAAAGACATAAATGAAATATTAGAGTACTAACAATCGGTTCTTAAGTATGTTGAAGAAATATTAACTCATACTCAACTTGTGAATAATTTTCATGATGATAAAAGGAAGTCATAAAGTAAATTCTCTTTTAAAATTAAGTATATAAATTTCACATATATTTAAATCAAGAAAACAAAAATTTTAAAAATTTGAAAATATGATTAGGAGCTAACAAAAGCATCTTCAGAGTCATCTCAACATGTTTCCAAGCAAATTGCACTGCCTCGGAGTAAAATGATCAAAGCTTTGGAAATTATTATAGTATGGCTTGGAGATATTCAAAACAAACTTTGGAGTCTTCATAGTAAGCTTCAGAGTAAAATGGAACACTTCGGAGTCATTACAAGTATGTTTCGAAGTAAACAGACAAGCTTCGAAGAGTTAACAGTAAGTTTCAAAGTTAATTGGAAAGCTTCGGAAAAAGCCCAAGATAAGCTTCGGAGTCCTCATAGCATATTTCAGAATCAATAGGCATACTTCGGAGTCAACAAGCAAAGCTTTGAAATAGTTACAACGTACTTCAGAGTTAATCAAGAAAGCTTCGGAATCATTAAGAATGCTTCAGAGTTATCATACAAGTTTCAGAGTTGTCACAGTACACTCCAAAAATATCAGGACAAGCTTCGGAGTTAATCAACTATGCCTTAGAGTAAATAGACATGCTTCGGAGAACTTAGAGTTATGTTTCAAAGTAAATTCAAACAAGCTTCAGAGTAAATAGACCTATTTCAGAGTCCTCAAGACTTTACTTCAGAGATAATAAGCAAGCTTCAGAGTCATTAAACACTGTTTCAGTGTTGGCTTTCTGAAGCAACAAAAGTTCAGATCATCCAAAATTTTTTCTACAAAGGACTATTGCTATTAAGAAAGTTTACTACTATTTTGGGGAATCTGAAGAAAACTAATCAGAACATCTGAAATCAATCAGGACATCATCTATTCACTCATTTCTTCGGAGTAACTGAAGAAGCAACTTCAGAACATTAGTAATAAAAGTGAATGTTGAGAAAAGTCGGAGACAAAGAAGCATACAAATACCAGATTGCAACAAAGTCAGACATCAAATAAAGTATAAGGTGAAGAAAAATATTTTTGAATATTTGAATGTCATCTAAAGTCAGTAATGAAAAAATCTCTCTCAACTTATAAAAGAGAGATTCAGAAGCCCCAAAAAAAAAGAACAACTAATTTTTTTTTTGAATATTGTTGAAAATTGTTGAAAATACGAAGAGAATTCAAAATCTTCCTTCAAAGTTCGACTCCAATAGCTACATCTATGTCAGAAGCTCTCAAAGTTTAAATTTCTTCTCAATCAAGGAGTTTGAATCTTTTACTCTCATTGCTTCTTCATTTACTGAAAGTTCAGAATTTTATGTACAAATTTGTCTAAGTAAGAGACAACAATCCGTACATTTTATTTTAGTATTTGGCAACACAAGCAAAGTGCTTGGTGTTTTTATATTAAGATAAGCAAGTAGGGAACTTGCTGAAAGGGCATAAGTTTGTTGGTGAGCTTTGAAAACTAATAAGTTGTGAAAGTTTCTAAATAACTTAAAAAACTAGTAAGTTGGTTGGTGAGCTTGTTATAAAACCAACATGTATTTGATCAGGTTGATCAAGTTATTGGTAGAACCTGAGTTCTGTAGAGGAGATTGACTCAGAGAAGTAGAGTAGGAACCCAAGAAGGGCCGAACCACTATAAAAATCTTTCATTGTATATTGTGTAATCTTTGTGTAATCTGTTTTACTTATTCATTTAGCACTTTAATTATTTGATTTGGCCCCTCTTGAGCTACCATTGTATAAGGGACCAACAATGTATAAATTTAAGTTTATAATTTAAAGATGCTAACATAAAGTATTTGATTCTTTCATGATTGAAGGAGCAATTCAGTTGAAAAAGTATGAATGACGATTGAAGAACTGTGAATGACGATAAAAGATGCGTATGTGTTGGGTTTGTTACTTATTATTGGTTGGGTATATAAACAGTTTTCTTATGAATGTTCAGCATTAAAATGTATTTTTTTTATATGGTTGGTTTTGTAGGACATTATAACTTCTTTAACTCAATGAGATTGCGTAAGGACCCTTGATGATAATTTCATTTCTTATGAATTGAAATGTATTTGGTATTTGATTCTAATCTGTTAGTTTGGTGATTTCAATCTGTCATAATGAAATTATTTATAGCTGAATTCCAATCTATTAGTTTGAATTATTTATAATAGAAGTTTATTTAACCTGATATGCTAGCTAGTTGCAAGACTTTCAAACCAAACTCGAACCCATAGTCAACCTACACATGTAAGGTTAGGGTTAGGGTTGGGAAAGGGTTATAAAAGTAAGAGTTATGGTTAGGGTTGAGAAAAGATTGTAGAAGTGAGGGTTAAGGTTAGGAAAACCCAAACCCGCTTGATTTACACCCCTAGCACTAATGAGTTTTCTATTTTTCATATTTTATTAGATTTAACTAATCAAATAATGTTATTTTAACCTGAAATTTCTATCTAAGAGTAACATCATTATTTAGAATACATCTAACGGATCAAATCTTGGAAATCATGAGCACATGAACCTTGCATAAATAGTTTTTCATCATCTAGTTAAAAATGATCTAGGACATTGTCACTTACGTCCCTTTTTTGATTTTTTTCTTTTTTTCATCAATAATTCCTTAGATGCATAATATTTCATTAATCTAACCTATAGAATGTATTTCGCACAATAAGGACTTCATTCAAGACCAATATATAATATAAAATTATATTAAATATAGAATTTGATAAAATTTTATTTTAAACGGACATGAAATTTTTCATCATTTAAACAATTATTTCACACCCAATTTTCTTGAAAAACACATGGTACGTAAATTCATAAAAACTAAACAAAATCAAAGGATCTGATCCTCAAAACAACATACATATTAATCAAAATAATTTCATTTTCAAATTCATTGAAAACTAATATTTTAACATTTACTCTGGTACATCCTCATCACATACGTATTTATGTGCATCTCGGCTAAAACACAACTTATAAGCATACAAATGATAATCAAAACCAATATAATTATCACATAAGTTAATAAGCTAAATCTGAGTACTTACTTATTTGGAAATGAACAAAGAAAAATTCAGAAACGATGCCTCCCCTTCTCTCTTTCTCTCCTTGGCACGCTAACTGTCTCACGGAGCTTATGTTGCCTCGCTCTCTTTTCTTCTCAGGCAGAAATGCCTCTCTTTTCCTTCTCTCACTCTCGTTAACAATTATAAAGGGATGCTTAATCATCCAAGCCCACCATCCACCCAATATGCATTTTAATGCCTATTGAAAAACATGCATTCAACCAAGCCTCACAGCTCAAGCTCGTTGAAATTAAACCACGCTATTGACAAGCCAAGCGAATTATGCTGTCGACACCACTATTATATTATATATTATTTTATTATTATTTTGTTACACATGTTATTACATTTACTTACATAAGTTTTCAAATAATAGAATGAATCTTAATTAAAAAAAATAATTTGCAAAAGGCCCCTTTCATCATATCTCTCTTAAAAGATATTTCTTACCAATACAAAATGCATAATCTACCATACCTGCGTAATTTACCATCCAAGCAAAGACACTCAAAGTAATGTCCACCTAGTTGATTTTGCTTCATAATTATCAAGGTTAGGTTATGCATGATTTAGGGCCCATTTGACTTACCTGTTAAGACGAATACTTTTAGAAGTAAAGCTTTTATAGAAAATACTGTAAATACAAAACTATGATTGTTTGCCCTCATTGTTTCAAAATCATTTAAAGTGTTATTTATGTGTTTGATCCAAAAATATAAAAATTGCTTTTGGTATGTAAAATTATATATAAATAATGTATGTTATATTAGTATATATTTTATATAAAAATAGAATTGTTAGATGGTTAAAATGTGAAATCATGTAAAAAATGGTGAAAATGTTGGAAAACTATTTCACCACTTTTCCTGACTGCTAAACAAGATGGCAGGGATCTGACCATGCGAAAAGGGACTGCACCGGCTAAAAAGGATATGAAACCTATAATAAGGTTGAGATTACATAGATAGAAAAAAACAACTTTTGACGATGATGGGGAAGTTATTTAAGGCTGTAATCCGGTTGAACATCAGATTTTTGTATTTATATTAATAAAAAATAAATGCTATTTAAAATATTCCATGCGGTTGCATTAATCTAACTGTAACATGGGCTCGCATTTGACTAATCTTGAATTTTAGTTTTGTATTTGTAGCCATTCATTTATATATTTTGTGGAAAAACAGTCAAAGGCTAAGATCTTCTGGCCTCGCCTCGGATAATAACCGTCTTTTACTCCATCATATTTCAAAGCAGAGCCGTCGACACCTTAGCTAAAAGCCGTGCATCAGGCCTCTCCTTCTATCGTGATGCATGAAAAACATATGAAGCTCATGACGCTCCTACCACCTACGCATCCTTCTTACACAGCAGACATTTCACAAACTTGTGAGGACAGCTTTTCCGTGCACGCACACCTACACCAATCGCGAGGGAGGAGGAAGAATACGACGAGAAGGGAAACCCACCACCAAACACCCGTCACCTACATTCAATTCAATTCAGTGGCCGTAATAAAAGGCCGCGGTCTTTGACGGCAAACCGATGTACGCATTGGCTGTTTTTTGATCGTTCTGCTCTTGTGGGCCCCATCAGCATTCAATTGGTCTCAGTCTTTCCACCAGCAAACGAGTAACCAACCGTAAAATCGTGTCATCATTCCTCCTGTGTTTGCGGTTATTTATAGCTGCTTCGCACTTGCTCAGTTGTCAACCTCTCTGCCTTCCTTTCTTCTTTCTTTCTTCTGGCTTTCTTGACTTCTCATCCGTGTACCTTCTTTATTCTCTTTCTTTCTTTTAGTTTCCTGGGCTATTTTGTTTCGTTCCATGCACTTGCTTTGTTTGGTGTTACAGAGTTAGTGCTTGGGATTGTGAGGTGTTTTAGAAGGGGTATTGGAAGTGATGGGGCTCATTTCATTGGTCACTGGAAAGCCTGGTCCAAGTGGGTTTGGATCTGCTTCTACCGCTGAACAGGTTACGGAGGGTATTGATGCTTCCAATCTTACTGCTATTGTTACGGGTACTCTCTCTCTCTCTCTCTCTCTCTCTCTCTCTCTCTCTCTCTCTCTCTCTCTCTCTCTCTCACACACACACACACACACACACACACACACACACATTTTGGCTTTATGTGATTTACTTGCCTTGAATTTCCTTTTTAATGTCGTAGGCAATTGTATCCTCTTTTGGTCTTGAATTTTTAACGACTAACTTTCTGGGTTTTTTATGATTTCTGATATTTTCTTTGTTTCTTCCCCTCTTTTTTTTTCTTTTTTCTTTTTAACTGTTTCATCGTTTTTATCTTGGGATCTTCTTTAGTTTCCCTTTTTAATGGTTTTCGTTCTTTTTCTGATTTGGGCCTTTTCCTTTCCTTTTGTTTTTTTTGGTGTGCTCAGAAGATTTTAACTACTGTTATAGTCCTTGCCTCCAGCTGGAGTTGTCTGTCCGTTGTTTCTTGGTGTTTTGGTATGATTCCAAGCTTGAATCCCCAGCATTGGGCATCCATATTATATAGTTGTGGGTCCCACAGCAGCTTAAAACCTACCCAACAAGATAGTTCTACCCCTTCCAACCAGTATGCCAAATGCGGTTTGGGATGCAATCGTCTGTATTCAATGCAAGAAATGAAGAATACTAGTGGAACTGAATGGCTGGGAAGTCCTCGATATTCCACTCTGGATTACGAGGCACGCCACATACGTGAGCAAGTCAAGCTTTGATCACTTATTTTCGTTTCCATTGTTGTCGCTTTGACTCTAGTATTCTATCCTGGCTCCTGTTTTCTCAGTATTGTTATCTGAATACTTTTGAATTTTAGTGTGATGGATCTAAGTTATTTAACATTTTCTGATTTTACAGTACTTCGTCATATGTGTGGTTTTTTTATTTTTAGTCTGACAGACCTAATCCATTCCTGTTTGGTTAGGGGAAAAGGAAATGGAGCGTTTCATTTTAGGGAGATTCCATTCTCTATTGATTTAATATAACTACCAAAGTAATCCTACTTTTTCCAGTCATTATTACACTCATATCTATTGTAATTTTATTCACTTTCTTGTTGACATCATTCTGTACTTTCCTTCCCTTTTCCTTCCCCACAACCAAACACCCTTTGTCCTTCATCTTCATTTTTTTTGTTCCTCGTTAATTTTCTGTTTTCTGATCTGCTTAGAGTTTCTGTGTTACTGGATTCTTGATTTTTTTTTTTGTCTGCCGGTCTTGGATTCTGTCTCTATTGGGATTTTAAAGCTTTTTCCTGATTTATGATGGTGCACTGATATCATTTCTCCAGATCCGTAGATTAAGGAAACATGCTGAGTATACTACACATGATCCAGATTTATTTGAGTTACAGAATTGCAATTTTTTAAATTCAAAGAAAAGTGGAGGACTTTCATTCCCCCTCGATTAGAAAGCCATCCAAAATTGCCAGGAGACAGAAAAATGGTGCTTTGGATTTGACGTCCAAACTGAATGATTGGATTTCAGTTTCAAACCAAGCCAAATGATACGAACCTTGTTTCTGTTTTGGGTTATCAAATGGTGATCCTGCTGTATGCACTCCATGATCTGTATTGTTGTGCATTGAGCATCATGTATGTGTCATTAGTGTTTTGCAATAGCGCGAACCATTCCCAGATGTTGGAAAATTGGGCAAAACCAGTGGCTGCAAGTGGACCCATAATCATGTTGGAAAAATGAAAAACAGTTCACATTCAGTGAGAAAGATTGAGAGTAACCAATCATTTAGGATCGATCCTCTGCTGATCAATGAACTCAAATTCTCAACATGCATCTCTCTATATGAATGGTCTCTTTTATTTGGATTTTTAGAATTGAATTATTTCCCCTGTTGCTGATTTTGGTTCTGTATACTCTGTTTGGGCGAATTGGATGATGCTCGCTGGTACCTGTACTTGTATTTGAACGAATAAATTGTTCTACTGAAAAACAAGGGCAGAATTTTACCTGCTTGTTATGCTAGAAAACTGTTGAAAATGAGTTCTTCATTTCTTTTTATCTGAAAAACGAGACCTGGTCTAAAGTCCATTTTAATTTTCTTCAAACAAACTCTTTCCATCTTTCAACATCTTCCTGGAGAATAACTATCCAACTACTGAATTACTATGAAATTCAGTAATTTCTTACTTCCTATGGATTCCAAAGCAGACTCAATGTCCGCATTTGGAATGTTACTGGCAAAGAAATAAACATTTATAAGTTTCAATAGCGCTGAGCAATGTTTTGTATTTAGCTGGGCATGATGGAGTTTTTAAAAGCATTTATTTTGCCATTCCATGGTAATGATTCTGCAATTTAATTAAGCCAAAAAAAAAAAAACGCAATAATCTGCTGATATTTTGATTCTATACATGTGGACCTACAGTTTACTGGCTCAGAGCTTATATGATGGTCCCTTCCATTGACTGGAGGTCCACCCAGGTCAAAGATCTTAAGTCCGTAGCTTTTTCTCTAATTGATGTGAAGATGACTTGTTTCTATTTTCTGACCTCTTGCTAGCCTGCCAATCAATGGATGGGGCTTTGTCCCATTGTTTGAACCTTGAAGTGATGGAAGAATTGCCGGTCTCTTGATGTATTGATTAGTGAATGTCATTCTATCTCAAAATGAAATTTCTGTTTCAGTAAGATTGTTCAAGCCATTAATCAAAATGAATTATCATCCAGGAGGAGCAAGTGGGATTGGTACAGAGACAGTGAGGGCCTTGGCTCTCCGTGGAGCCCATGTTGTTATCGCTGCAAGAAACCTTGAAGCTGCAAATGAGGCAAAACAGCTCATTCTCAAGGATAATCCAGCGGCATGTGTAGACATCTTAAAGCTTGATCTTTCATCCTTAATATCCGTCAGGGCATTTGTAGATGATTTCATTGCAATGGATCTTCCGCTTAACTTATTAATGTAATCCCTTTGCCCTTTCCATGATCATCTTCAGGTGCAATTTTCACGTACTATTCTTTCTTTGGGTTGCATTTGGATGCTTTTCAAACTATTTCGTTGCTGGGAAAATGATCAATATCTGCTATTCCTTGGTGAGGCAGCCCCAAAAGTTACATTTACAATGTTTTGATGAAATTTAAAAAGCAACATTATTGCATTTTTGGGCCATTCAAAGATATTTGAAATGTAGTCATTTTAATTGTAGCATACTAAATTTGAAGCTATATTCTAAATGGTGCTCAAACACCACCCGACACTTTTTTAGCATCATTCTCTGACTTATATTGGCATGAAAGTCAATTGTTCCTGTATGTAATAATCTCAATCTCTTAATTTACTGTTTCAGACTTTGATATGTCTTGTTTGAGTCAGATTTTTCTTTCCCCTCATTCTAAGCCAGTATTTCTCTTATTTTCAGCAACAATGCTGGTGTTATGTTTTGCCCTTACCAACTCTCAGCAGATGGGATAGAGATGCAATTTGCAACAAATTATCTTGGTAGGCATAAATGATGAAGGAACTCTATTATATGAATATC
This sequence comes from Pouteria campechiana, assembly GCA_036873735.1. NCBI lineage: Eukaryota > Viridiplantae > Streptophyta > Magnoliopsida > Ericales > Sapotaceae > Pouteria > Pouteria campechiana. The sequence continues at coordinate 19,787 of JAYJMB010066445.1, forward strand.
AAAATAAATCCATTTATGAATAAAAGTTGAGTTTAATATCTGAAATGGCTTGCAATAAAAAGGGGAATTATATGATGTGTAATTTTTCTTGTATGTTAATTTATGTACAGCTACCTATGGTGTTGATCAGTTATTCTCTAAAATGCTTGAAAATACCTGAGTTCTCTCCATTATGAGAAGCTTGATCCATGTCTTATAATGGTTATAAAAAGAGAGGAAACTGCATGTCCACATACAATGCAACGTAAAATCTCAGGCATGGGTAACGCATGGTGGAGCTCATCAGGCAAAAGTCTGGATCAACCATAGACCTCTGTCATATAATTCATCCTGGAATCAATTTTAGAACATGCCTCGTGTCTATAGGGGAGAAAAGGAGATAGAAACAATTGTAAATAATTCCATTCTTCTTGTCATGTCAGGTCATTTCCTCTTGACAAACCTTCTTCTTGGAAAAATGAAACAAACGGCAAGAATCACGGGGATTGAGGGAAGGATAGTGAACTTGTCATCTATAGCACATCTTCATACTTACGAAGAAGGGATTCGATTTGATAGACTCAATGATGAATCCGGGTATGAGTTTCTGTATCTGAAAAGTAATGATTTCAAAGAACCTTTTTATTAGATTAATTGACTTCCTTTCTATATTACTGTAGTTAATAGTGAGCTTTTGTTTTCATTCTTCAGATATTCGGACAAAAAGGCATATGGGCAATCCAAGTTAGCAAACATATTGCATTCAAATGAGTTGGCTCGACGTTTAAAGGTGACCGATGCTTCTGTTTGTCTAGAGAACCACTTCGGTAGTCTATGAGAGTTATCCTTTGGACAATTTTCAGTTACGGACGCATGGAAGACATTTCTGGGTCCCCAACTGCATCTTTTGAACAATCGTTTTTAGTGTCTTTGGTTGCACCAAATATTGTGAAGTTTCACCTGGAATTGGAATCTCACTTTTCTCTGTTTCATTCATCAGAATTTTATCCTTACCTTTCATTTTCAAAATGTGAGAGAATGCCAATTACTGACTGTGCTTTCCATCTATTGAAAACCAGGAGGAAGGTGCAAATATCACCGCAAATGCTGTCCACCCAGGGCTGATAATGACAAATCTGATGAGACACTCCTTCCTTCTAATGAGTATGTTTTTAAACTGCAAAAAACTGATTTTATTTGGATAACCTTGCCAACTCATTGTAAAATTGGTCAAGTACATCTACTTGGAACTTTGATGATGTGGGAAGTCTGAAAATGGGCACCAAGTATTTGACCAACTATCATTAGAATGGCGGAGGTTACAGATTAGAAGTCGGAGGAGAAGAACTCTTTTAGACTTCTTTTAGACTCCTTATTTCATCTTTCCATAGGTGATTTGCCTATGAAAACATAAAATCAGCTTCAATTATCTACAAGAGTTTCTACTCTTTGCAGGGGTGTTGAAGGTACTGACATACATATTCTGGAAAAATGTACCACAGGTATGTGACTGTATGTTAAGTAGAATTATTGCTCATCTTCAATAATTGGTGGCTTTTGTCATCACATTGAACCATTAACTTCAAATTTTGGTAGCTATTGTCATGAAATTAGATCATTATACAAGAAACTGTACATGAAAAGCTCAAAGGGTTCTTAAAATTCAGGGGCTGTGCAGGTTTTTGTGTTCTGCTTTGGTGTTCTCTGGCACATCATAGCCAGAATAATATTTCTTGTTGCGGGTGATAGTTCGAAAAACTCCCTTTTGCAAATTATTTATGGTTCAAACTAACTGATTACATGCCTGACATCTCTTGATGGCTGCTAATTGGATGGTAGGATTACATGATCAGCATGGCTTTTGAATTGTGATTCAATGGCTATGATGCTTTCCAGTTTGACGGTCTGTGTAAACATTTGTTTACATGTTGTGTGGTTTAAAAGATGGACCAGCATGGCTAATTTTGCTACATGCACATTTTACCTCCCTTTCCTGTTGCATCCAGCAGGATGCTCACAATCATCATGAAACTAATTACAATTGAGCATGCAAACTTTTCTTATATCTTGCACTCTATCCAGGATATTGTGTGAAAACTCAAACCAAGATTAGCAGATCTTTTCTCAGTGCTACCATCCAAGTCCTTTCCAGCCTTCTTTGTGCTTTCAGAAAATTCGACTTGAACCTGCTTACTTTAACTGCTGCTTTTCTTTTGTGCATAGGACACATACAAACCATTGTAGCTTCTTTATTCTTGCCCACACCAACCTACTTGGTTCTATCCCTTCATTTTCTCAAAAGTATCTATAGAGCACAGAGATTTCCCTATAAGCTACACTATTTTTCTATAAACCAGACTGTGATAATAATATTTTTCTGGAATATCTTACAAAACCAAATGTCTGACAAAGCTGGAGTTATCAGATGAAAACTTGGGCATAATCATAAGATTTATGGAAGATAGATTGTGCATATAACTATCTTAATATGGAAAAAAAATTCAACAGCTTTGTTGGTTCCTTCTATTGGTTTCTGACTGGCAGAGACTCGAATTTATCTTTAGATCTAGACGAGGCATTGTGGAGTCTATAAATGCTAGTAGTAGCAAAAAACATATGAGACAGCAACATACTTATGGAAGCAGTATGGTCATAAATGAAACTCGTAATATTTCATTGAAAATTTTGTTGTAAGCATCCTTTCTACCCTTTGTGGTGGCTTTAGAAATTTTACTGTTAATCTCTTTGATTGCTAATCAGATGGAATAACCATAGAATGGGCTTCCAAAGAAGTAGAATAACAAAGATTGTTATGAACATTTTCAGGGAGCAGCTACAACATGTTATGTGGCACTTCATCCAAGTCTCAAGGGTCAAACAGGGAAGTACTTCCTTGACTGCAATGAATTCACAGCAAGCCCATTAGCCAGAGATGAAGGGCTAGCTAAGAAGCTGTGGGATTTCAGCACCAAATTGATTGACTCGGCACAACAGCAGTGAAGAGCCAATCTCCTCCAACACCTTAAAATGATCTTCTTCCCAATTAAGATGATAGTTATGACGAGTGGTCCTTGTTGTGATATAATAAAAATGATCTTCCTCCCAGTTAAGATGATATTTATGATGAGTGGTCCTTATCATGATAATTACTGTGTCTGTTTTACAGGAGAGGATATATCAGTCCTATTAATGAAGTAATTTCATTTTAATACCCATATCATTAAGATCAGAGAAATTTCCACTTGAACCTGAGAAAGCTTTTTTGAATCCTATTTGAATAGTCTTGCATTTCTCAAATGTCGATTCTTACTTGTTAGGGCAAAAGAATGTGCAATGAAAGCATAATTGTTTCAATAAAACTGAAATGACAAAATGGTGAAGCTAGCTTTCATAAATTCATATTGATTTATGTAGCTCCAAACAGCAAATTATCTTGCCTTGGTGTTGGACATGAAAGTAATGACATTCACCTTGTTAAATTAGTATCCACATTTAGGTTGGTTGCGTGCATCCTGCTATGCTGTTCCCGGTGGCTAGGGGTGCAACTCGGTCTAGTTTGGGTTGGTTTTTGGTTTACCCTAACTTAACACTATTTATAAAAATCCTATCTTACCCTATATTTAGGTTGATTCGAGGTCAAATTGGGTCAGTTTAGTTTCGGGTCAAAATAGGTTCTTTTAAAATTAAGTTTGATTGAATTAACAACCAATTATATAATCCTAGTTATATATAATCTAAGTATAAATAAGGAATATTCTTTTAAAGTAAAGAAAACGTGTCATAAAATACAAATGAAAGTTTAGACTTCAACCGCTTGCTTGCTTAGCTTGTGTCCACAAGATATTTTAATTATACTGGATTGTTACACCCATCACAAATGCCTTATTAAAGGATGGGAGCAGAATCCATTGAGTAATCTTTAAGCTTTAAAGTGTAATGCATGTACCATGTAATAATGTGAAATATACATATAATTATGAAAATAAGTTAAGTTGTGTTAGCTTGTTAAGTCTTTTAGTGTTTTTTTTTTATAATTCATGTTTTTAATTTGATTCGGGTATCTAATGCCTTGAATTGAACCTACTCTAAAATTAAATGCAGGTCAAGAAAGTGGAACCGATCCTACCCTCTAGGTCAGAAAGGTGGAACTGAACTTATAAAAAATTGGGTCGATTCTAGTTCGGTCTGTGAGTATCCTATACAAGTTGCACCCGTACTTGTGGCTCAGAGGTTAGATTATGAGTCTTCATAGCTTCATTGTTCTACAGTAATCAAAGGATCCTAACTCGCTATTTGATGATTGATGCCTAAAGCAGAAAAAGGAGGCGATTTCCTTTTGTCAATTCTTTTCAGTTAAACGAAAACTTGCAAACAGCAATAGTACACTTCACCCAAGATGAAAATGATACATGAATCACATGGCCTAAGTGAATGAAAATGATACTGGAGAGATTGCTCAAGACTAGTTAAGAATGCAGCCACAGTTATATATCCTGCATAATCTGTTCTGTTCACTTTTTACATTATCTCCATTTTATTGAGAGTGACTTTGTGTGAATAGTACGTAAAGGTGTGGAGATGCTACTCGAGCTTACAAGGAGTACGGAGATCTTGACCGTCACTTTATTTTTAATTTTAGTGATAAAATTTTGAATGACTTTTGAAGACTTTTAAATTATTATTTTAAAAATATAATGGCTAAGGCTTGAAAAAGATTAATAAATAGTAAAATAAATGTATGCGCTTACATTTATCTACATAATATTATGACAGACACTTCAAAAATCAGGATAGGTTGCAATGGCCTCAATTCAAGCGAATTTTAGTATCACTAAGGTTAGCCTTTTCAACAAAAATTTAAAAAGATCCTAATCCGATCCTAAGCAAAGTCGGGTTGGGGCTGACCCTAACCCAATTTAGACCCCTATATGGAGGGCACCCTATGCATGGTTCCCCTGCCAAGGGATTAGACTAGGAAAAGCGTGCCAATGTCAGTTGTGTACGGAGATTTTTGAGCTGGTATAAAAGGCAGCTGGAGAAACTTGAATGAGTGAGTACTCATTTTATACTGGGGTTTTATGCTAAGGACTAGCCCCATGTACTGACTTGGCTAATGTGACAAGAGACCATAACTATACAACTAGTACTGGAATTAAATTATCAATTTCCCCTTTCGGGTTGCATGAGTTTCTTGTAAACCTGAATTTAATTAAAAGAAAATGCTTGAAAAGATTTTATATAACACTATGGTTGGTCTCCAACAAACCGTTTTTTTCAATTTAATAAAAATGATGGTGATATGATTTTGACACAATTTTTGCTTGATTGGTTTGGTGAAAAGGAAAGGAAAGGAAAAGAAAAGAAAAGAAAAG
>JAYJMB010066456.1:0-25135 GCA_036873735.1 Pouteria campechiana
ATGAATGAAACAAGATCATATAGTCATTAATAACCAACAATCCACATAACAAAGAGTATCAAACAAGGTTACATCTTCACCCTAGAAAGAGAGATTTAGTTCATAATAGAAATCAAAGTAACTCCCTTAAACAGGATCATCACAATGTAGAATATCCTCTCTTCTTCCTCTTGCTTACTTGAAATCTCCCTTCTTTTCCACAAGAAAATCCAAAGCTTCGCCCCCCAAAACCCTATCTCATTACCTTAAAATGTAGAAAGATAAAGAGAGCAAAAAATCTGCTGAAAATTTAGATAGCGCCGATGCCGGCACCTAGAAAATTCAACAAATAAATATGAAATTCATCTAAAATTAACAAGGATTTACTGATAACTAAGTTTTAACATATATAATGTATTTAAATGAAATTCACTTATCACTATCCCCAACCAAACAAGCATTCACAAACTGTCTTAATTATCCATTCATATACAATACCAAGATATTCTCTATCTCTTTTATTCAAACATCCACACACAAGAATAAATATCACTGTACATAAAAGACAGGATACTTTCTATCCCCAACAATCATATGTTCATATACTCCAATACACATCAATCTTTAGGAAAATACAAGATATCCACTATCCCCAACCAAAACATATATGCCCAGGATATAAAGAAATGGGATAGAAACTTTAACTAGAAATTAAGCTCAATCACATGTCAATTAAGTCCTTAATTTTAGCAATTTACTATTTAGGCACTTTATACCCCAAAACCCTTTCAACTCCTTAATTAGATTCTTGTCCAAATCATATTTCCCACCTTCTAACAAGTCCCAAAATACAATAATCAATGAATTAAATATTTTCCCCATGATTCACACATTAATTCATATCTATTTTCCCAAAATCACTATTCATGACTTTATACCCAACCTTAACAAGCAAAAATGTACATTAATTGGGGAAAACCAACTCACCATGCCATTCTTGTATCGCTTCCACCATAAGACATGATTCCAACTTCAAATCCTCAAGAACCCACCATAGGTTGTAGCAAAACCGAGATTACATCTCTTTTCACCACTCAAATGGCTAAATCCATCTTCATAGGCATGCTTGGATGTTTATCCACCTAAATCATCTTCTTTTCTAGCAAAATAGCAAGGATTTAAGCATGAACGGGGCTAGGGAAAGGTTTTGGGTGCAGGGAAGAAGAACAGAATGGACCAGGGGAAAAACTGGAATGAAATCAAGCTTTAAAAAGCCTAATTGCTGACTTATCACCGATCGGCACCATGGCGCAAGAATCACTGGACGTTGCCCATCTCCCTTTCTGAAGTGGCACCATGGGGCCAGACCTATTGGTCCTCTTTTTTGATGATTTTGTTGTTTATATTTTCTCCATTTTGTTTCCCCCTTTTTCATATGTTTATAATCATCATTATTTCCTTATATAATGACATAAAATGCATAAAATTTTGGCTCAATTAGCTTGAAATCAAATTTTCACATCCATTAGTATATGCTCTAACTTGTACAAGTACATTTCACATATATGAAATTCATACAAGCTTGCATTGCATTACTTCATTTCAAAACAATTATCTTCACCTTGTTCAGGCATATAATTACCCCAAATTTAACACCCTGGGTGTTACAGACCACCCCCCTTATAAAATTTTCATCCTCAAAACTTGAATTATAGTATAATTCTCATCATTTCCTTAAGTTTGGAATTTGACTCATTTGAATTATTTCACGCCTTGCAAATCCATATCCATAGGATACACCACGCAAGTTGTGTCTTTCTAATCAAATATCCTGATCATTTAATAATTGACTTATGCAAGATACATACTTATAAACATGACTTCACAATCAATCCCAAAACATGGGCATAATGCATTGATTACTGACAATCAAATACAAGACCATTTTAAGTAAAAATACAATTTTTTGCCCAATGAGATATGTGTTATAACACCTGGTGGTGTTTGAAATATACTTATGTGGAAATGGGTAGAGTTTACCTTATGAATTCAACAAATTTTACTATTGGAGCTATATAAGGTCAATAAGAAGAAAAGAACTTAAGTAGTGAAATTGACCAAAAGTATGTTTATGACATATATGAATAACATTATATGATGTTTGTGGTGATTAAAAATTGTTTATGCGGACATGGATAGAGTTTGATGCCTAAATTTCATAAATTTAATAATTTAAATTATATAATGGCTATAAGAAGAAAAAGAATTGGCATGGTGAATATGGAAAAAAGCGTGTTGATGATCAATGCGAATGGCCTAAGATAGATATGATACATATTGTAATTTATGTGGAACATTGGTTTGAGCATTAGATGCAATTTGGAACGAAAATGGCCTATAGAGTTGTTTATATAAGAAAATTCAGTTAAAATGAACTGAATGAGTGATTTTTGATAATTGATATCAAATGAGGTAGTGAATAGTATGAAATTATCTATCCAATGAAAGAAAAATCACTTAATTTTGATATCATATGATGAATTTAGGAATCATATGCCAAAGCTAATCCAAATGATGGAAAAATAATTAGATGAATAAGATGGGTTAAATTTATGGAACTTTTTGACATATGTTTGGGCTGATTTAGAAAAAGTTGTTAACATAATAGTTGTAGCCCATGAAGTTATCTTTCCAATTCCTTAAAAATAAAGTCATTTGGACATTCCATGTAAACGTTATGCTCAAATTACTAGCCATATATTGAGGTAGTAGGTTAGTGTCACGACACAGGAATTCAATATCACGACACCTGTGTCATGACACAAGTTTTCTATGTCATGACACTAGGCAGTGGTGAAGTTAGTGTCATGGCACAGGCTTTCTATGTCACAACACAGGCTTGTTGGTGTGCCGAAGTGCTAGAAAAGTGCAATGTTTTAAGCCCCAAATCCGTTCCGTTTCATTATTCTTCATTTTGTTTCTTCTCTCACACGCCAAAATCATGCCCTAGACCCCGCTTAGCATGATTCCACCCTGAGTTAGTTAGGGAATTCCTATTTTAAGTGAGAATCCATTATTTCTTGATAAAGATGATAAAATCCAACTATTAGATTTGTGGATTGGGGAAGAAGATGTTGTTTGGTGCAAATGGATGGTGCTACTTGGAACTTTGCTTGAAAGCATATTTATGGGATGATGCTGTGCATGGATTCCATGGTAAGACACCTTTTCTTGTCCAAATTTGAGAATTTTGTAAATTAGGGTTTTATATAATATTTCAAAAAGTGATTTTTAGAAGAAAATGATATGAGTAATTATGGGAAAAATGAGTATTGAGTTAATTACTATAAATAGAGAGTGAATTAGGTTTGGAAATCATTATTTTTGGCTTGTTAGAGTTTGTGAATAGTAAAATTTAGGGAAATTTATGACTTATATGAAATTAACATGGGGAAATTGATTAACATTAGAATTTTAATGTTTTGGGATTTATATAGGGTGATTTGAAATTGTAAAAATGAATATTGAACTATGACTTAGTTTGGGATAATTGGGGAAAATTGTGTATGGACTATGTAAGTCATAAATTAGTTAGATTAAAGACTTTATTAGATTATTTTAAAGATGTTTAACTATGAATTGTGTTGAATACATAATGATCATGTCATATACAAAATGCATATGATTGTGACATGTAATTGGATTGACCACTGTATTTAGGATTTGTTCTATATTGGTTTGATGTGAATTAGGCAAAGTTAACTTTATAAATGAATGGCTTATTTGTGTGTATTGGGAAAATTGAAGATGGATGAGAAGCTGTGGAGCTTGTGACGTTATGGAGACGATTCATCAGTAATGTAAGTAGACTGTATTTGTCTGTTTATTTGATTGAAAGGAGATAATCATTATCTCCTGAGTTATGTTCTGATATGTGAATTTATGAATGGAATGAAGGGATAGTGATTATTCCCTATTTTGTGTAAGAATTTGTAAGATTGAGGGGAGATGTTGAACATCCCATCAAAACAAAATGTAATATATGCTTGATTGAAAGGGATAGATTATCCCTTGGCTTATTTGATGCTTCCTTATGTTAAGGATTTTGAATATCCTGAATTTGAATATGTGAATTGAAAATTTGAAATTCCAAAATGTATGGTTTGGATGAGATATGTTTATATATTTACTTGTTATGGATTAGATTTTATATGTGTGGAATGCGAATAGGGATACCTGAAGGATCCCTATTATTGATGATTATTTGTTATTCATTATTGTTTGTTATATAGTCTGCTTACTGAATCTGTTTAGACTCACCCCTGTTTATTTTATTTTTTAACTAGCAGGTCAAGCCATGGAAGATTACAATAACGGAAAATATTGAAGTGTAATTTATTTGAGAAGTAAATGTTCCTTGTGACAGAATGTTGTATTATTTCAGTAGAATTGGAATCCCATAATGTTCATGTATAATTGCATTTGATTCAAATATTATATTTAGAAGGTTTTTGTTGTTGTATAATATAGTGTATTCGCATGTGAAAGTGATTTGACATTGTATTGAAACTGTATTTATATACTTTGGTGTGAGTGCCATCATGATCCACTCAGATCTTGGGTTGTGGGATAGTGGATATTTGTATTTAAAATCTGTATTATTGTTTTATTTATTTCATATATAATGAGTGATACAGGTGGAAAACTCATCTATTCAAGTTAGGCACTGCCAAATTTTGGATAGAACACCCCCACCCTAAAAGTGAGCAAAATTAAGTGAATTTATGTGGAAAATGGTAGGTCACGCCTCGAAAGGCGGGGCGTGACAAGTGTCCTCCCAACTTAGACTCATATACAATTTCACTAGCAACTCAAACACATAATCAAATTATTATATTGCCTTATCATCAGGTATCCTTATTCATACACATTTTCGTAACAAAATTAGCAATATCCCTCTAGCCTTATTATTAAGGCTTTTCTTTCCCAAAACACCCCAATGTGCCTTTATTACTCCACCAGACTCATGGGTAACCCAAATCAGAGACCATGTCATCACAAGTATCATATCCCTTCAGAGACATTTACTCTCCGATGTGATATATCAAATTTAGGCTATCAAGGCATCTGTTCCAAGCCTCACCATATCCAGACCTCATAGGTGTGATATTATATCCACATATATATACAATTATCTATCTTATCCTTAGATAAAGTGTTATTATATCTAAAACATTGCAGTTTGATAACACACCATAAGAGTGGATGACAATGACAATGACAATATCAATGCAATATCAATAAAAAGCTCATATCCTATCCATAATTTAGGCTATTTAACCTCAATGTCTAATTGTTATTCAAATCATAATAATCCAGGGCCAATCATTATCAATCTAGGCCCTCTAAGTCACCACGCTAATCAGGTGTTTCACTACCAAGCTTTCTAGGCCTCCACCTCATGTAGATATCAGGTCACTAGATCAATCCAGGCCTCCACATTATATATGGGCTATCTTCTTTGCCAAGCCTTAGGCCAATCCTAGGCTGCTGCGCTATCAAGATGCATCAATGCTCAGGTCTCCGCACTGGCAAGGCTCATCAATACTTACATCCATGCACTAGCAAGGCACATCAATACTTAGTATACCTATGCCACTAACAAGGCATAGCAACATCCCATGGACGTTTATCTGCTCTATTGGCCTTGGCCAGATGCCTCCGCCCTTGAGACTCGGCTATGTGTCTCCGGTCCTAGGACTTAGGCTATATGCCTACCCTTGGGACTCAGCCAAATGCCTCTGCCCTACTTCATCTATGTCATCTAGGCATAAACATCACATATCAGTGGAAGTCCACACTTCCAACATCTTATGTAATGTCATTACAGTTCACATTATTCAATCATAGCCATACCTCATGATGGTATGTCATACAATATGATATTAAAATAACAGTTCAATTTTTCAAATAGTCAGATGGAAAATATCCCAAGCAAACACATAAAAATAGATACTTTCATTCTTCTCAATCATAACACCAACACTTCGCTATATCGTACCTTCCATCACCACATTAGCCAAGCAACATATAGATATCATATCACATCAATTTACACATACATAATTACCCATCACATATGTACCTAGTTCCATCAATCACATTCAACAATTAAGGTAGCTGGATTAAATTGTAACAGAATTCAATGTCGATCAATACATGCAAAATTATCCCATTTCATCATTCCCAATCATAGTACACCTAACAATTCAGCCAATTCAAAGTGTTCATAAGCAACTGGGGATACTCATTCTACCACCACGCCTTATAATAATCTATTACGAATTGTATCTTTCACAATTCTAATAGAGTTCAACTTACTTAGAGAAACAAAACATAAACAAACTACATGGGCATGGCATTATTTACAATAATTTTTCAATAATTAGTAACATCCATAGAATTCTTCAAATGGTACTCACCTTCTTGGCATACACTTCATTAAAGAAGTCATTCACTTCCGTGTTAGATACATAATCCAACAAAACACATTTAATTGGAGTCATTTTCCCAAATAAACATTAGGAACTCATGCAATAACATACCACATCCAGTCAATTGATCAACTAACCACCAAGAATTCATACAATCATATTGACCTAAGGAATTCAATGATTCCATCACTAACCAATCATGTAAACAGAACTGAAATCCTTTTCTATTTCCAACATTTATTCATGAAACTCCGCTATTTCATTACTTCACTTTCACATATACTGTAAGAAATCATAGCCAAACATTCAATTATGATGCTCATATTCACCATTACGCTTCCATTGCGCCATTCTTATCATAGCAAGTACATTCCACTTATAAGTGTTTATTTAAGTCATATTCCTTTTATCATTCATGCATTATCATATCAATTCACAATTATCATTTACATGCCCTTATTTTCCTTTTATTAGACATTACATGCCCTTATTTTCCTTTCACAAGACATCCTTAAGCTAATATTTTTCCATGTTTCTTATAGGTCCACAAATTGTGTTAGCATGTCATTTCCTCTCTTCTTCCAATAACCAATGCTATCATGATTCTGGGCTTATCACTTTTGGTGTTAAATAACTATTTGACTCTAATACTATTCTGTCACACCCCACCTAGGGGTCTATGTGTTGTACCATGACCTTGTAATTTTTTCATTTATATGGGAAATATTCTAGTAGAAATTCGGCAGAGTTTACTCCACATTATATGGATTTAACATATACATTCTATAATCATTTAACATCATAATTTCCATAATTATAAAGTAATGACATAAATTCCAAAATACATATATATCTTCCCGTAAAACATATCCATAGTTGCTCAGATCAAAACTGAATCTTGATGGCAATACATATCACAAGAATCATACCATTCCAAATACCATTCTATCACAAAAAATTTACTATGACATGCCAATGCATTCTATTATACATCAATTGAAGTCTTTTGACACAATTAGACAAATACATTATGGCTTTCAAATACCCATTCATCATACTGCAATGAAACTATCTTCACTTCTTGCTCACCAACCTTGGCCCATCGCTTTGCCCGACTTGCTAACTAAAAAGTTTGAATAAGAAGGCATGAGTCTTGAGCGAACTCACTAAGTAGGCACGGTAAAGAAAATGATAATTAATCATAAGCCACATTTTCTAATCCAAAACATGTATCAATTATAAAAATGTAATCACACCATGCATGTACACTCATGAGGTTGTAGAACCACAACCATGAATACAACACATCTCATTCTTAGATGTAAAACACAATATTCAAAAATTCACGTCAATGCAAATAACATAAGCCATTCAGGCATATGATATCATAAGTCCTATGCCACAAGTCCTATGCCATTAAGGCTTATAATTTTACAAGTCATGTCATATATAAACCATGGAATGTGTCCCATTCTAGCACTATACACATTCATTCAATTATCATCTAAGGAACTCAAGAATACTCAACATCCCCACAATTCCCACATTCACACATATATAACAAACAAATTGTCATGGGATAATCCTTATCCCCATTAGTCATCAATCTATACACTAATGTATAGTATATCAATTATCAATCCTTATACAAGGATGAGATATTCTTTATCCCTCTTGCTTAGACATCTAAACACAAGAATAAGTATCATATAGACATGGGATACTTTCTATCCCAAGCAATCATAGACACACTAATCCTAACAATCCAAGAGATACTCGTTATCCCCTATATTCATGTATTCTTAAGGTATAATAAACTTCAATATTTAACAAAGTGTTGTATATCCACTATCCCCATTCCATACAAACGTGTCCAAATTCAAACAAATGAGATAACTAATATCCCATCATCCATGCAGTCAACAAAAATAATGCCTACTTACCTCATTGACGAATCCTCTTACAACTTCATGGGATCCATAACTTCATAAGCTTCCTGACGTGGCTTTCCATCCATATTTAGATTGCTTTGCACATATAACATGTGCCATAATTCCAATTATATATTATCCTCCTACAATAACATCCTAATTAAGTCATGTCAAGTCAATTTGGCACCATTCTAAATTTCATGACTTTCAAGTGCATGCTTTGCATTTCGACTTCATTTGTATTACTATCCACTTTGATTCCTTTTCTAATCCTTTACTAAACATGCATTTAGTGTATTCAATACATTATGATCTGAAATAAGCTAATCCCTTATCCCAATTTAGTAAGGTGTTAAGGTTGTCATAAACCTTCATTTCATAAGTTATGCTTCATTGAGGCATTTCAGCAAACATCTTGTAGGCATTACTTTATTTCTAACATTTTCAAAAATGCATCACAAGAATCTTATGTCGAATAACATATAGCTTTTATGTACTTCAATTAACCAAAAATTAAGCGCAATCACATGTTAATTAAGTCCTTAATTTTCATAATTTACTATTTATGCACTTTATACCCCAAAACCCTTTTAGCTCCCTAATTAGGTTCTTGCCCAAATTGGATTTCTCACCTTTTAACAAGCCCCAAAACACAATAATCAATGAATTAAATATTCCTCCATGATTCACACATTAATTCATATCTATTTTTCTCAAAATCACTATTCATAAGTTTATACCAAACATTAACAAGCAGAAAATGTACATTAATGTAATGCTCTGCTTTTCGAGGCTTTACTCAAGCAGGAACAGGAGGACTCTCGGCCAGAATCTGCCCTTAACTTACCCACTTACACTTATATAAACATTAACAAACACCCACATATGCCCAGGATTATAGTTGCACTGTAAAGGTAAAGTGTATGGAAATCATCCTTACGTCTAACAAATCAATGACATGAAACTTAACACTCTACACACTTAGATTTATTTATTTACACCATTACCATACTAAATAAATCACACTTTATATACATTCCAAAATATATCAAAAAGATAGAAACTCTAATTATCATGGTTTATCCCTCTCCTAAGCTCCACCCCCTCATTGGGCTCCGTCTTCTAGCCTGTCAACTAAAACATAGTAAAATACAGTGAGTCTGAGTAACTTAGTAAGCAGCCAAAAATTAAATCAATAAGTAAAACATAGAATGCATGTAATCAGAATCATATGTTTAAAATAGAACTATACTATCATGGATTCAATACAACTAATAACAAAATTCCTCAATACAGATCAACTAAGATGTCCACTATATCTATTTCTATCTATCTACATTCCAATTCGCATCTTTTCTAATACATTCCTTTCATTTCCTGTCATTCACTTTATTTTGTCTGCAAACAACCAATACCATATTTGGGAGGCCATAAACCAAACTAAATGCACAATGTCACAATCAAATGGACTCATATTTCTTACAACTTTGGTATATTCTAATTTTCCTACTACCCTGGCTACAAGTGTTATGAGACTTAAATTATCTCACCCTTACTGCAACTTAGGGGTCATAGGTACCCCATTTACACCTACTAAGTAACCAAGGAGTCCCATAAATAATAGGTTGATTGGACCTCTTCACTAAGAAGGCAGTATCCATAACAAAGCCCTAACAAGGGTGGGATCCCAATAACCAAATGACCATCCCGATAGGTGTCCAAACCTGATTTACTACAATTCATGCCTGAGTAAATATGAAATTCATAATCATATGATAATGTGTCCATTTCATTAGCAAACCCAATACTATAACTCTTATAATATTCAATGTCTATCATGACATCACATTTATCTAAACATGTCTTCAATTCTTAATTAAGTAACTAAACTCAATTATGTACTTAGTAAAATATCATTTCCAACTACATATTTTACACTAATGCAAGAATATACTAAGCCATTTAGTATTATAACATCATACTTCATCCTTCCCATATCTTCATTATTTGTCAATTATTTTTCAAAACGTTCCCATAAAACACACTTTTAATTAGTAAAAACATCATAAAAATAATTAAACCATCAAAATATGCTAAACATTAAATTTTTCTTAAAATTAATATTCACAGCAGCACTTTATCGTGGCAAGGGAATCTCTTGCCATGACAAGGAATCAGCAAAAAAAAATTTATTGTTCACAGCGGCAGAGCTTGCTGCGGCAGAGCAATACATTGTCATGGCAAAACAATATCTTATCACGGCAAGGTATCGGCAAAATCCCTGTTGCCTTCCTTTCTGCCATTTTTCAAGCTCCTTGACACCATTGAACAACACCTTGCCATGGCAAGGTCCTTTTTGCCACCTATTTCTCGTAAAATTTGTCCTAGTTGTCCTATTCCCACTACTTCCTGTTTAGCCACTTTAATTCCCTCAAATCTTACTTTGTTTATCTTGATTCTCTTCCACTAATTCCACCTATCCATCAAAATACTTTAAGAACCAATTCTATTCTATTTATAACATATATTGGTTTCATATCCTTTAATGCAATTCATAATACATTATGCACTAAATTAATCGTAGTCACTTCTTTCATCCATACTTAATTTTCCTTCTATACAAACTTCTCATAACACAATCCATTTAGTTTGCTCATGTCTAAGTATAGTAGGCTAACTTCATCCCAAAATTAACTGATAATACCATTAATCATTATCAATAAAGAATGACTCAAATTTCAAAACAAGTTCATAAGCAATTAACCTACTTACCTTGTGTGTATCAAACACACTTCTCTTTTGCTATAATCCTTACATAGCCAAGTCTGAATTAGCAATTTGGAACTCCTACATTCAAAACACATATCTCTTAATCATTAAAGTGCAGAAATTTGCTACTTATAAATTTTATTCTATCACTTAAGTTTGTTAAGGTTAATCCACTTTCTTATTTAATCTTCAATAAAAAACACTAATCATAGATTTACTAACATACTTTAATCATACTATACTTCATTTTATATTATTTCATCAAACATTCATAATGCAGTTTCTAAAATCCCATATGCTCATCATTAACAAGTTGGGATTTCTATTCTAAATGACATATTAATGCAGTTGAACTAAATTTCTACCAAAATCCACATTCAAAACATTTAGTTCACTGTTGAATTTTTATTTTCCTCCTAAACCCTAACTCATAAATTTTGAAAAATTACTCTGAAACCTAGAATTCAGAAATTCTTGCCACTAGAACGATTAATGGATGATGGAGATGGCTTACCGCTTAGTTTACTACAATTGAAATCCACTAAATCCAGTTGTAAGATAGAACTCCAATCTGTTCTTCAACTTTCACGATCTCAATCTATTGAATTTGATGTTTGCTTGATACTGGAGTGTTGCTAAGTTATTTATCATCAATTTCCCAAACAAAATTTGTAAATTTTCATGCGAAACAAAGTTTCTCTCAGCTTGGGAATAAAAGGGGAGGGCTAGATATGGCTAGGGCTGAAAGATGGAGCTGATGGAGCAATTTAAGCTCCACCTCTCATAATGCTCCAGCGGTGCAAATTAACGGAAGTACATGCGGCCCACCTATGTTGTATTCTGACTTTTTCTAACACTAAAAATTCTTCCTATTTCTTATAGTACTCAATTCTCTTCATCAAACTCATCATAATTTTTTATTTATATTACAATTCATGCCTACGTAGTCCCCTTATACATTGTAAAATAGTTCTTTTCTATTTTAGATATTTCAAGGTCTCATAATTAATTGGGGAAAACCAACTTAGCATGCCATTCACATATGGCTTCCACCATAAGACATGATTCCGACTTCAAATCCTCAAGAACCCGCCATAGACTGCAGCAAAACCAAGATTTCATCTCTTTTCACTGCTCAAATGGCTAAAATTCATCTCCATATGCATGCTTGGATGTTTATCCACCTAAATCATCTTCTTTTCTAGGAAAATGGCAAGGATTTAAGCATGAACGGGGCTAGGGAAAGGGTTTGGGGCTTAGGGAAGAAGGACAAAACTTACTAAGGGAAGAAATGGAATGGAAACAAGCTTTAAAAAGCTGAACCGCTCACTTACCGCCAATCGGCACCGTCATGACAGAATCACTAGATGCCACCCATCTCCTCTTTCTGAAGCGGTGTCATGGCACCAGATTGGGGGTCGCAACGCTGGACCTGCTGCTCCTATTTTTTGATGACTTTGCTCTTTTTATTTTCTCCATTTTGTTTTCCCCTTTTCATTTGTTTTTAATCATCATTTTCTCCACATATAATGACATAAAATGAATAATCATTTTGCCTCAATTAGCTAGGAATCAAATTTTTACCTCCATTAGTATATGCTCTAAATTGTACAAGTACATTTTACTTATACAAAATTCCTACAATCTTGCATTGCATTACTTCATTTGAAAATAATTATCTTCACCTTAATTCTGGTTCTAATTATACTATAATGTGTTCAGTCACATAATTACCCCAAATTTAACACCCTAGGTGTTATACCTTGTTTGACCATTCAACCCATTATAGAACAATTGGATTTGAAGCCAATCGAGATAACCATGCTGAGGACATCTTCTGATTAGATCTTTGAATCTCTTCCAACATTCATAAAGTGCCTTAGAATCCATCCATTTGAACAGACTTATTTCACTTATGAGTTGAGCAGTTTCGGTAGGTAGGAAGAATTTCACTAAGAACTTTTCAACCATCTCATCCCACGTAATGATGATCCTTGGCTATAGACTCTGCAACCAACCTCTAACTTTGTCCCTCAAGGAGAATGAAAATAATCTCAATCTGATGGCTCATCTAAAACACCATTCATCTTCAATATGTCACTTATCTCTTTGAACATAGCCAAGTGAATATTTGGATCTTCACTTGGAGAACCCCCAAAATGATTTTGCTGCACCATATTAATCAAAGCAGGCTTTAACTCGCAGTTGTTGGCATTAATTGTTGGAAGTGTAACACCAAAATAATTATCATTGACCAACGACTTGAAATAATCCTTGATCGCTCTCTGCTAATTTTGATCTGCCATTATGTTGGGTTCGGTCCACTTTGCTTTCCTAATTTTTTAAAGTGTTCTTTCAATCTCTGGATCAAAAGGAGTCAAATCAAATGCTCTAGGATTTTGCATGCACTGTCAAGAAATTAAAAAAAATAGAATCAAATAAAATGAGAGAAAAGAAAATTTCAAAATAAAGTGAAAAATAAAAATCTAAATTAAAACTAGAACTATCTCGTGACTATACTAGTGAGAAATTAAAATAAAGAAAATCCTCGACAATGATGCTAAAAACTTGTTCACCAAAATTCAACCGCAAGCGTATGGTGTGAAGTTTTATAGTATAAGAATATGAGAAGGGTTCTCATTTCCACAAGGACTATAAATTTCAATTAATCACTAGCTATTGCAAAAAATAATCTTAACTTTATTTGCAAAATTAAATACTAAGATATTGAATAAGAAGTAGAAAAGAACAACTTTCGTAGAAAGATATCAAGATGGCAAAGTTCTAGAGGATCGATTTTACTTATACTTCAATCATGGTGTTCTCAACTCATTATATATTGATTAGTCTCTTGGTTTATAAATCAAGAATTCTAATTCACTCAACTCCCTCTCCCAAGTGCCCAGTCAATTATCTATTCTAAATATCCAAATTTTGATATCCCTATAAAAATTGAAAGATTAAGAATGCGTTAAGATCTATAATTCTTTTAAATGATTTCACAAAATTTAAAAGCTCTCCCGATTTATCTAAAATTTTATATTATGATGCCTAGATCCTATTCAAGACTACCTCTCCCAAGTGTCAAATCCCAAATAGAAAATCTTTTGATAGATGACCAATAAATTGAAAACATTAAGAACAAAATATCATAAATAAACCAATAAAAATTCTCAATAATATAATTAATTAGTCACACCATAATATCCACATAAGATCCAGTTCTCCTCTAGAAAAAGGAGTTTAGCTACTCATAAAATAATTCCAAGTATTATAAACATGATAAAAAAATAAAGGAAGAACAAGAAAACATAATAAAACTTTAATTGAATGTTGATCTTCCTCTAAGCTTTGCACCATAATTTCTTCTAATCTTGAACTCCTTCTCCAAGAAGAACTATATCTCTTTCTTTCTCACCTTAAAATCTCTTCAAATAACTCAATTTAGAATTTGTTGCACCTCCACATGAATTTTTAATGTGATTTTGAGCATAAAATATGCAACTTACCCAAAATAACACAATTTTGCACTTACTTGGTGCTACAGCCCCCAGAATCTATCCAAAATTCTAGTAAGTGGGCATTGCGGTGCAAAAATGTTGCCAAAAAATCTCACTAGGATAATGTTTGGTATTTCGACCATAACTTTCTCATACAATATTGAAATCATGTGATTATTGGTGCATTGGAAAGATAATTCGAAGGAATCCAACTTTATGTTAAACACATTTTCAAAATCACCTCCATATATGCCAAATATTGGTTACAAGGGATGTCTTTGTCATATTCAGCTCCGTTTTTACATGTTTTGATGCTTGAGATACAAACTAACTTAATTATGTGCAATATTTAATCAAATATGATTATGAACCAATAAAATCATGTTAATTGAGGATATAAAAGATGTGAATTTATGTATTAAAATATAGGAAAATATGAACTTATCATAGATAATTTCTTCAAATTTGGCCAATTGTAAAATTTAAAATAGCCATTCTTATATCAAATAAAAATATTTTTATTTAAAAAATACTCCTTCACAAAAAAATATATCAATTTGTTAATAAATTTATTTAGTTATACCAAAGTCTAATTATGAATATGTAAATTTATTATTTATATAAATATATTTATAACCACATTCTATAAGTTTTTTTACTTAATTTTCCTTTCAAAATGAAATAAGATATCTATAGTTAGTCCAAAACAATTCTCACAAATAATCGTGTGCTTGTGAGTAGATAATTCCTTCAAATTGGTCTACTTATAAAGTTAAAATTATCATCTTTTATTAAATAAAATTAATTTTATTAGAAAAATCAATCATTTTTATAAATAATATGATTTTTTCAATAAATTTATTTAGCCATACCAAATTCTAACTTTGAATATCTAAATTTATTATCTATATAAATATATATTATTATCCATGTTCATTTGACCATTTACTTATACTAGCCATAACAAAAGTAGTTTACTTACCTTATAATTTCTAATAAAATTCTATTTAGTAATGCACTTTTAATATTGAAAATGTTACTTCATGATTAATAATAAAATAAGAAATTATTATCAATTAATCTTAAAATTAATATAATTTTATTTGAAATATTGCAATTAACATTTCTAATCTTTGAATTTTCAAAGAAAGATTACTTTTGTAATAAATAAATTAGCTTACCAAAAATTGTATTATCAATATAAATATAGTTTACATGAAATAATTTTCTTGCTAAAGGGTAGTTACCACCATTGAAGTTATATTTGATAATGGAATTTGAAAATAATTAATTTTAATAAATATGTGTTTAGTTAGAATATGTTTGTTTATTAGCAATAAAAAGAATAAGAATTTTTTAGCAAAAAATTTTAATATTTACTTATCAATAATAATATATAATAATAATAATAATATAAATTGCATACCATAGCAATTATACCACCAAACTACTTTAAGTAAATATACATAAATAAAATTCATCAGTTTAATTGTATATGTTGAGTCCAAGTCAATGACTCTCAACTTAATAATGACTTGAATTTGATAATGTACACACACATAAGTGAGAAATAAGGGTACTAATATTATTAGTTTCCAGTATTATAGAAATTAAATTGAAAAATTCAAGGGTAAAACAAAAATGTCAAGAAAGCAAGACAAAAAGGTGTTAAAGGACTAAAGTCCATCAAGAAGTAATCCAAAATAGTCTAACCAAACCATAAGACAAGTAAAGATGGAAGAAAATATGCAAATGTTAAGTGCGAACATAAGTTCGCATGACAGAGGATAACATAGAGGAGAGAAATCCTTTGACAGTGATCTTTGAAAAAATCTAAAAACATGTCTAAAGTTTAAGTTCTTCACAGAGATCATCATAGATAAATTTTTCAAAGTGAAAGAGGTTTGCAAAAACTAGTCATTGGAGATAGTTAAAGTTGTAAGAGTCGACAGAGGAGTCCATGAGGATTTTCGACTACAATAGATGTTTGTCGTAATTCTTATGTTGAAATTTCTCTCTATACTAATTAACACCAGAATTGACAAAGAAATCACATAGGTCTTCATGGCCTTCTTAGTCAACCAAGTATATGATAAAGGAAATTTTAATCTTCATAATTATAACTAAGATTATTTTATTTGATTTTTGAACATTTGAATCAAAAGCTGAAAACATAACAGATCAGTTTCAAACAAACGTAAGTCTCTCCAAGGCTTTTAAATGAAGAACTCATTCAAAGGAGAAGGAGATTAAAGAGCTTTCATTTTTGCATTTACAAAAGAAAGAAGTTTTTTTTTTCCAAAAGTGCTCAACTCGATTGCGCTAAAACTCAACTCAATATTTAAGCTTTTTCAATTCTCATTTCAAAAGGAGCACAAAGTACAAGTTTGCATTGAGTAATCATTTCAATTACTTGCTTACATTATTGTCTGCATGCTTACCTAGAGACAAAGTTTGTGTACAAATATTTGATTATTTACTTTCTGAGTTGTTATTTCTACAAATTAGTATACTTGTAATGATTGTATTGTAAAGAGATGGTGTTTTAAGGTGGGTAGTTGACGATGATAAGCCTTTTACCATTACTAAGTTTTTCTACTTAGATTCATAATATTATCTACTAGTGCCAGTTGAGCTAGAGCAACCAAAGTCTATGAACTAGTGGTAGATACAAAGTGGATAGAAAGTAACACCCTTTTATGGCTAAAAGAGCTAAGCCATAACCCAATCCTTAACTGTAAGAGGAAATTTCCCACTTTAAAGTCATGACAAATAGATCATCATAACTTAAATAGTAGTTGGCTCAATTGTAGCTAGAAGATTATGTGGAAGATGAGCAGATACTATCATAGCCCAACCAAATGGAACAACCAAAATAAGCTCAACTTCCTCAAGCAATCTAGCCGTCCAATGATGGGAGCTAGAAGCTCCATTTATATTCCATGCTAGATTACCAATGCTAAGAGAATAATATATAGTAAGTAGTAGCAAAGGAATGGGTAGGAGATGTGTACATTCAAGTCAAGAACAAGCAAAAATGTCATAGAAGAAGATAGTTGGCACAACAATAACATTGTTACCTACCTATGATAACATTTTGCTTGCAAACCTAAGACTCAAAGTCACCACTAAACCATTGGAAAAAAGTAGCAAGCAACCCATGCTTACGAGTGGTTTTGGATTCAAAGTGAACCTAGATGCTTTGAATAAATCAAAAGTAGTTGATTCATCTACATCAATTAACTCAAGATTTGGAGTGAACACAAAAGTGTTAAAAGAGACAAATGTGATTCTAGTTATCAATTCAAGATTCAAGGTGAAACGGGAGGTAATAGACAAAGAAAAAATGGCTAGTGTGTGAAGCAGGGGAAGGCTACCACAAGAAAAAAGACAACATAAGCTATGCTAATGGAATACAATTAGCCCTTGCCAAGGTTGGACGATTTCACAATCACTAGTGAACCACTAGCGGTCTTGATTCCAAGAGGAGATGAAGCATCAATCCTTAAGCGTTCTAGGGCAAATTATGGGCATA
Source organism: Pouteria campechiana (assembly GCA_036873735.1). Classification (NCBI taxonomy): domain Eukaryota; kingdom Viridiplantae; phylum Streptophyta; class Magnoliopsida; order Ericales; family Sapotaceae; genus Pouteria; species Pouteria campechiana. Next base: position 18,209 of record JAYJMB010066456.1, read on the forward strand.
CTCGAAAATTAGATATATTGCCAACCCAATGCCTGCAAAATGAGGATTTCAAGAGTTATAGTCCAAAATGCAAAATATAATCAATCTATTGGGAATTTACCTTGATGAATCACATCTATCAAGTATGGGCCCCCAAATATCAACATCTCTAACACATAACCCTAATGGATATTATCAATATGGAGATATTGTTGGACTTCGCTTTGAGGATGATGATGATGATGATGATGATGCATAGTGTACTTCCTGCATGATTGTAATGGATTAGGAATATGATTCAAAAGAATTGCCACCAAAAGTTATCTTCAGCAAGTCCAAAATGGACTTAGGAGATGAAAAAAGCCCTTAAAACATTCATACAATATCCAAATAGCCAATAGTTAAGGCAAAGGCTAGGAACCATAGTGCATGATGGAGGCCAACCCATAATCAATGGACTAGAATTCTAGGTAGCAAATAAGATAAAAGGCCTATCTTCATTTCCAAAGTACTCTTTGATGAAGAAAAGTAGGAGCTTAAATAATTACTCCTCAAGTTCAAGGATGCCTTTGCTTACACATATACATAGATGTCGGCATTGGATCCCAATATTGTTGTGATCACTTTCATATTGCACTTGGAAAAAGGCTAGACAAATAGGCACCCCAGAAGTTCTATAAAGATAGAAAAATAGATAAAAAAGGAGATCAACAAGTTGCTAGAAGTAAGTTTCATCCAAGAAATAAAGTTTCCTAGGTGGATTTCTAGCATCGTTCTGATCCAAAAGAAGAACAAACAAATCAGGGCCTGTGTGGATCTTTAAGACCTCAATGAAGCATGTTAAGTCTAATCCTTTTACTTAGCTTGATTTTGATGATGAATGTAAATCTTTAACTAAGTTTTGATGATGGGTAAAAATGTTAGCAAAACATTATGGTACTAACAAGTTAATTTCCAAGTATTGCAGAAATGAAATAATAAAATAGAAAAAAAACCACACTAGGAAAACTAACTTGAAGTGATATGAAGTAAAACATGTTAAGAAATCAGCAGAAATGCATCACAAGTTAAGTTTCATAAGAACAAAACTAAGTAAATGCGACAGAGGAGTAAACTCTAAAAATTTAGAAGTTGCTTTAGAGGATTCGCATTAGTCTATAATCAAATCTAAAAATTTTAGAGGACAATTCAAAAGTTATAGTTTGAAATGACATCATAAGTGTTTCAAAGGAAACTTTAGAGACAACTTCAAAAGTCTTAGATAGGCTACAAAATGTTGCCAAGATCAAAACATAGTTTAGAGGCATAATTAGAGGAAGGATTCCATGCTTCATAGTTATCTGGAGTCAAGTTTAGATCAAATACATATATTAAAGGATCCTTCAAAGGAATAAATCAAGCCACAAAAGTCTAGAATTGTAGGTTGGGTATGTCAGCCTTTAGAAAAGAATTTAGAGGAAGTGTCCTAACTTTCAAAAGTCTGAGAACCTCATTGGATCGCACCAATCTCTTAAAGAAGTGTTCAAAGGAATGACTTTAGACCTTTAGAGATTTGAAATTTAATGTTACAATAGTAACTAACACCCTTACGCAAACTTTAGAATTCTGAAGCCAACTTTCAGAGTTGTAAAGAGAAGATTATGTGATTTTTAGATTGAGTGAGTGAGTTTTAAGTAATCTTAAATGGGCAAAAAAATTCCCAAAAATGCATGTAAGGGCTATTTTATCTTCCAAGGGATATAAATAAGAGATTAAGATGCTAGAAGAAGAAGTTAAGAAAATTAAAGAGAGCATTTATAAGCATTCAAAGTTTTCTTCCAAAGTTTCAACTCTTTCTGTGCTAAATTCTAAAACAGCGTTCAAAGCTCAATCATCATCAAATTTTTAGGAGTTTGAAATAATTCCCTTTTATTCTTGGATTATTCATTTACTTGTTCATTAACTGTGTACACATCTACCTAAGTAAGAAGCATCTTTCTTGTACAAGCTATCTACTATTTTATTATTTTTGCAAGCAAGGGGCTTGCAATATCATCTATTTGGTTTTAGCAAGTAAGGAAGACTTGTTGTAATTGTAAGAGTTTGTTGGTGAGCTCAAAAAAACCAATGTGTGATTCTTTGAAAAGTATTAGTGGAACCTAAGATATTAAAGGAGGCATCTTAGAGAGTGGAGTAGGATCTCAAGTTGGGTCAAACCACTATAAAAATATCTATCTACGATGTTGTGTATTATTTCCATCCATTTCTTAGCATAAATAATTTTATTTGGTAAAAGTTTTCAAAAGCTCAATTCATCCTCCCCCTCTCTTGAGCTACTGTTTACATAGGACCAATGATTGGTCTTAGAGCAGGCTTCATTTGTTACTCTTAACTTCCATTTCATTTAACTTCCCATAATGGCCACTTTATTCCATAACACTGCTGTAAAGGGATACTTCACTAATCGACCACCATTTGGTTATGGTTATTGGAAGATGAGAGTGAAGAATTTTCTCATAGTCATAGATTACCAATTGTGACTTACTATAAAGAGTGGTACGATGGTCCTCAACACTAAAGATAAGTATATTGTTGAGGACACATAAGCACTTGAATAAGATGCAAAGGCAAAGAACTACCTCTATTGTGCCTTATCACCCTCAAAGTTTGAGAAAATATCCTCATTCGACTCAATGAAAGAAATATGGGATAAATTGCAAGTAGCACATGAAGGAACTGACCAGGTCAAGGAGACTAAGATTAATATCCTTGTGCAGGAATATGAGTCCTTCATCATCAAGGATTTAGAAACTATTTCTAAAATGTTTGGTAGGTTCCAAAAGATCACTAATGGTCTAAAGAGCATTGGAGAAAAATATGATGAACTCAAACTTGCTAAGAAAATCTTGAGGTCTCTACCCAAGCATTAGATGCCTATGGTGATAGCCATCTAGGAAGGAAAGGACTTGGATAGGATGATTGTGGAAGAACATACAGGTTCCCTCATAACCCAAAAAGTCCTAATGAGGCAAAAGGTTCAAGGGGAATCAAAAGGCAAGAGAGATAGCATTGAGAGCAAAATCTGAATATGAAGACTCTTAATTAGAAGCATCCTCGAATGGAGAGGATGATGAAGATATTTGTAATACCTGGGGTGTTAAATTTTATAAATTGATGCTTGAATAATTGAATATATTAGAGTTGTTTTTAATGTAACTAAAAAAGAGAGATTGTGTATTGAGCATAAGAGTATGTTAAGAAAATGTTGAATTTGAAAAAGGGGGTCATTTGTGATCATTTTTTGACATAGATAATGGAATAATTTGGAAAAGTATTCAACATAAAAGTTATAGATAATTAAAGTTTATTTCTAATAAATCAATAATCATATAATTTCTATATCTTATGAGAAAGTTATGATCAATGTACCAACATGCTTCATATGGGTAAAAGTACCAAAATTATCAAATTTGGTAACTTTATTTAAATTTTTGACATATGTGGGGGAAGATTTGGAAAAAGTAGTTAACATGAAAGTTGTAGATATTGAAGTTAGATTTCTAATGCCTCAAAAATTGCATCTTTGGATGTCATATGAGAGAGAGAGGTTTAATTTAGTGAGACTATCTCTTGCGCCAAATTTGCGGCCACGGATCCAGATTTGAGGCTGCAACGCCAATCGTGGATAAGGCACGGGGGCAAAAATTTTTGGCGCCGCAGTGCCAGTTCAGACTCCAATTTTAAGGGCTATTTGGCCCATTTTTTTCTATTTTTTTGGTTTCTTCTTCCCTCCTCTAGTTCCCATGCCCTAGCCATGAAAACCCATCCCCTTAAACTCAATTTTTGGGTGAATTAGGCTAGAATCCTTGTACATATGCATGGAAAATCATGAGTTTAGTGATCAAAATCCCATTTTCTTACTAATTGAGGAAGGTTTCCATGGAATGGAACCCTGTTAGATGTGATTCATGGTGGATTTTGAAGATTTGAAGCTGAAGATGATAGAAGATGGAAGCATACTTGGAAAATTAAGGTAAATCTCTCCTTCCCATTTGATTTCAGATCTTTCATTGTCTAGGGTTTGGAACCCATTTTGTAAATAGTGAAATGGTGGAATTTACATGGTTTTTATGTTGAATTTTATGGGGAATTTAATCAATATATGATTTTTAACATGTTTGACATGATTTGGGCATAAGAATTCATGATTTTGCATGATTAAGGTTTCATGAATAGGGGTTTTGGCGCAAATAATAGATGTTTATCATTGGATTCATAGGGAAAATGAGTAAAACATGTTTTGTGATGATTTTGGCATGATTTATAATTAGAAAATCATGATAATGCATTAACCACATTTGTGAACAGTAACCCTAGGGGTAAAATTGGTATGAAGTGATGTAATTGACAAAGGTTGCCTAGTAACTTGATTACGATGGTTGTGGCATGATTTAGAGTTGATAAAATGAGATTATGTAAGAGTTTTGGTTGTGAACAGTCACTTGTAACTAGTAAAAATGGGGTTTTGTATAAAAATATAATTATGCTTGGTTTAATTGAATTCTAAGCATGATTAGCATGACATAAAGGTAAATTTGATGTTTTATATGTTATGAATCATGATGTGTATTTGAGAATGAAAATTCCTAAATACATGTTATAGAAAAAATTACACTTAATGAATTCCTTTTAGGCATTAAATCATTTATCTATTGAATTATGTGCCTAGGAGAATGATTAGTAATGTTAAAGTGCGGTGTTGCACTCTAAAGATATCTATGTACATGAAAGGTAGACAAGTTGTAGGCTCTAGTCGAGGTATTGTCTCCTTTGGCCCCAGGGCATCCTTACAAGAAACCTCCCCATCGAGCCGCACAATTTTGTCCTACAAAAAATGCCTCAATCGATTACCACGAGCTCCCACATATAAGCCAAGACTTTTGCTTCACTCGGGTGATGTGGGATCTCACATCCACCCGTCCTCAGGGCTGCTATGTCTTCATGGCACACACCCCCGAAGACTGTTGAGGGTCAACTCTGATACCAATTGTAACGCCCTGGACTTTAATCAAGGTATTATCCGCTTTAGCCCCTAGGGCATCCTTATAAGGAATCTCCTCATCGAGCCGCACAATTTTTCCCTACAAAAGGTGCCTCATTTACCACGAGCTCCCACATATAAGTTAGGACTTCCCCTCTCACCCGAGTGATGTGGGATCTCACATCCACCCCTCCTCAGGGCTGCCATGTCCTTAGGGCACACACCCCCAAAGGCTATTGAGGGTCAGCATTGATACCAGCTATAATGCCCCAGGCTTTATTCGAGGTATTGTCTACTTTGGCCCCTAGGGCATCCTTACAAGGAACCTCCCCATCAAGCAGCATGATTTTGTCCTACAAAAGGCACGTCGACTGATTACCACGAGCCCCCACATATAAGCTAGGACTTCCCCTCTCACCCAGGCGATGTGGGATCTCACATCTAGTATCAGAGCCATCAACAATCTTCAGGAGTGTGTGCCATGAGGACATGGCAGCCCTAAGGAGGGGTGAATGTGAGATCCCACATCATCCAAGTGAGAGGGGAAGTCCTGGCTTATATGTGGGGGCTCATGGTAATCGATCGAGGCGCACATCACCCAAGTGAGAGGGGAGGTCTTGGCTTATATATAGGGGCTCTTGGTAATTGGTTGAGGTGCCTTTTGTAGGATAAAACCATGTAACTTGATGGGGAGATTCCTTGTAAGGATGCATTAGGAGCCAAAGCGGACATACCTTGACTAGAGCTGGGACATTGCACAAGTTTAACAAAGACTAACGGTTTGATGATGTGTAAAAAGCATAATCTATTGGCTTGATATGAATTAGCCAAGTGGTCTTATAAATAAATGAGATTGTTGCTCTATATAGGATGATTTGAGAAGGATGAGAAGGCATGAAATATAGGGAGTGTATAGTAATTAACTCAAGGTAAGTAGGCTATCTTTTGAATATATTGTTAGAAGGGGATAGTACTTATCCCATTGTTTGTATTCATTTATTCACTAGCATTTATATATGGTTGAGGATTTTGGAAATCCCATGAATGGTGGTTGTAATGGATATATACAATAAGGAAATTGTTGAGACTAGTTATGCCTCAACATCTTGTTATTATTACCTAAGCTACTGGGGATGTAGAATATCCAAATTATGTGAGGATGCATGTATTAATAGAATAGTACATATTTCATTGTAGTGGAATAGTAAATATTTCATGGTAGTGTGGTTGTAAACAGACGATAGAGTATGTGGATGCCTACATGACATAAATTGATATATAATGCTTGTATGGCACAGATATGATAGTGTAGAGATGAGGGGTCCAGAGTAATAATATAAGTGGATATAAGCTAGTTGAATAGCATATATATGTTGTACCCAGAGTGACAAAGATGAGAAGTGACTGAAAGGCATGATTGTGGTATTGGTTTCAATGTGGTATTGATGTGTATTGTGCCAGCTGCATGGCTAATGATATGTTAAAGCATATGATTATGAACATGTTATTATTTTATTATTATTTTCTATTATTCCTACTTACTAAGTTTGCTTGGACTCATGCCTGTTTATTATATGTTTTTAGCTGACAAGTTAGGTGAAGACTTCCATATGTGGATTATGATTGGTGAGCATCAATAGAAGACATTTAATGATATGGTAAAATGTTAGGATTAGAATCCCATTGTGAATTTGTATTATAGTGAATTTGTATAATTGTATTAAATTTTAAATGATGTATATGGTGTTGTAATAATATGTCCTATAAGTGATAAATGTATTTGATATTGAATTAGAGTATAGAGTATGTTATTGCCATCATAAGGCGAAGCAGGTTCTGGGCTGTGGGTAGGTTGGAATAGTTTAGTGAGTTTATGGTTAATGTTCTTGTTTGATGATTATGTTTATATTAGAAATTATTGATATGGA
>JAYJMB010066467.1:0-25124 GCA_036873735.1 Pouteria campechiana
TTGTTTATTGCATCTGCCTATCCCGGTTTTGTGCCACCTCATCTTGGACCAACCGTGCGCCCTCATGGTGAAATGCGCCGTTGTGGCTGGCGGGCTTTGGCAACGCGATGCGTTGGCCTGAGCCGCTTCTTCTGTAGGCCAAGTTAGCTCTTCCCAGTCGCGCGCCATGTCAGCGGGGTGAAGTTCTCATGATCTGGTACGTCAGTGGGCACGTGGCTAACTCATGGCACTCGCTGTCTTCGTCGCCTTCTCATCGGGGCAGATGCCGCTCGCACTCGGTTGCGCTGGTGTCGGTTGCGCGACACCTTGGTTGGGGCGGTGCCTATCCCCGCGGCACGTAGATGGCAGCACCCGGTTTGCGCATCACGCCAGCATCCCCCTTCAGCTCAACGGCACGGTGGCATTGGCCACGCGGCGTCTCGGTCGTACGCGGAGAGGTGCCCGAATCCACAGCACGCCAGCGACGACGCCGATCCTGCAACGCGTTGGCGCCTCTGGCCGACCCACTTGTCTTGCGCGCCACGTCGGAATGGCCTTGCTGCCGATGCATCCTCTCCGGTTGTGGGCGCCTGCGCACAACTCCGTCAGTAGCGTGATGGGCCAGCTGCCCATCGTGGAGCATGCTGTCGCGACGCTCGTTCGACGCTGATCCTTCCGCGCGCCTGGTTGGTATCTTTCCCAGCTGCGCGCCACATCAGCGGGTGTGAGGCTACGGTCTGCCATGTCAGCGAGTGCACGGCGCCCCTCCGACGCATGGTGCCCACCGGAACCGGCAGGCAGGTGCGCGACTCCGCTGCCATGCAACATGTTGCTGCCGTCGTGATGTGCCAGCGTGTTGGTGTCGCCGGCCTGCTTGTCCTGCCGCTCGCTGCTGCCACTCGCTGCCGCCGCTCGCCGCCGCCGTCGACTTCTTCCGTCGGACATGCTTTGTCGTCGCTGTCCCCGCCGGCGGTGAGGTGCGCCACTTGCCGCGTCGCCGTTTCTCCATGGTTGGATGCCATTGCGGCTGGTGTGTGTGGCCGTGCGTCATCGCCACAGGCTGCCGCTGCTGTTGGCGGCTTGTGTTGCTGCCTGCACCGCGCCTCTGCCATCGGCGTCGTTCCGGCCGGCGGCAGATCGTCGTCATTTGCTGCATCAGCGTCGTCAACAGCTTGCAACGAAACGTCGCGGCTAGCCACGCTGCCGTCGTCAGGAAGCCGCTGCTGCACGCTACACTGCCGTTGGCCTTCATCGCTCGCCGATCGGGGTCGCCATCATCCGTGGTCGGATGCCCTGTTCGTGGCTGCCACGGAACAGGGCAGCCGACGCATACCTGTGTAACATCGCCACATGTGCTGCCCTCTTCCGTCGTTGATGTCGGCCGGTCGGACGGTTGATCGGATCTGGCCAAGTGGCCAGAATCGATTTTTCCTCACCTAATCTGCAATCTGGTAGCTGAATATGGCTTGCTGTTGCCAAGCAGGTCGCTCGTTCTGGCCGCCGAATAGGGCTTGCGATCTCACCGACCGGCGACCGGACGCCCGATCGGATCCGCTCATCGTGATCCTCGCGTCGCGCTGATATTTTTGAGGTCCCCTCCCGCATCGCGCGGCCAACTCGCCGGCCGAAAATGAGTGGCGACGCCCTGGCTGTTTTTTTTTCCGTTCACGCTGCTACTATCGCCCGTGATGTGCCAGCGACAGCGTCATGCCATCGCTGCCGACGCTGCTGATCATGCGTGGAGGGCCATCGCTGGTCTGAGCTGGCCGTTTGGGTGGCCGTGCGCCACGGTCGGACGCCACTGTCTCTGATGGCAGCGAGACGTGCCACCTGCCGCGTCGCCGTCGCTCGTGCAGCATCGCCGTCGGCTTCCGTCGCTCGCCGGTTCGGGGTGGTCAGAGCGTGTGGTCGGATGCCCTGTTTGTGGCTGCCACAAAACAGGGCAGCCGACGCATGCCCATGTAACAACGTTCATGCCGCTGCCGGTTGGCAGCGGGATGCCACTGCCTGTCGGGTTGCTGTCACGCTGACGCTGTTCGTAGGAGGCATCGCTGCCGACGCTACTGCCGGCGACGCCCCTCGCCGCCGACGATGGCAGCAGCGCCTGTCGGACACCCTATTTTGCGGCGACCGCGAACAGGGGGTGTCGTACCACATTCGCCCATCGTCGACCGTCGTCGACGTTATCCGCCGACGTCGTCAGCTGGCCGATTTCACGCTGCCGCCGACGGCAGGGTGCTGTTGCTGGTGTTCGTCGTACTGGTGTCGTCAGCGAACTGCTCCACGTCGCAGTCGACGTTGCTCACAATACTGTCAGCGGGTCGTTGCGCATTGCTACCGGCGTTCCTCGCGACGCTGCCAACGTTGCTCGTGGTGCTGCAGGCCGGTCGGGTTCACGTCGCTGTCGGCGCTGCTTGTGACGCTGCCGGCCGGTCGGACAGCTGCTCGGTTACAACTGGCTGACGCACTCAGTTTTTTTCATGGCCCAACAAACATCAATAAAGTGGAAATATGGACAAATAACATAAGTTAAGAAGACATTCAGATGGTTGACAACATGACAAATAGAGTGGCTCAACAAGCCTAACTGCTTATGAGAGAGTTTGCATGCCCAATGATAGAAATCTCTCCTTCATGCATTATTTTGAATGATATTGCCAGGAGCTACGAGCTGAAGCATATACACTTTAACATGCTTCCTTCTTTTCATGGTGTAGCAATAGAGGATCCCTTAACATTCATGTTTGATTTCTATGCAACTATTCAAAATTTTCCATTACATGGTTTAATTGAGGATTAGTTGTGGATGAGATGTTTTCCTTACACCTTGAAGGATGCAACAAAAACCTAGCTCATGACATTAGCTCTTGGATCATTGACTATATGGGATGCAGTTTATAACAAGCTCATTGATAAATTTTATTCCCATGCTAAAACTACAAAATTGAGAAGTAAGATTGCCACTTTTTCTCAAATGGATGGGGAAGCATTTCATGAGCATGGGAAAGATTTAAGGCATTATTGATTTAATGCCCTAACCATAGATATCCTCTTGAATTATTCAATTAAATTTTCTATGATGGACTAGCACAACCATGCTAAGTCATGATTGATAATGCTATAGGTGGAGCAATAGGAGAGAAGAATCTAGAGGAGACATACAATCTATATGAGATGCTTGTAGCAAATTCCCAACAGAAGAGTGTCAGAAAAAGGTCTAGAGGGATGTATGAAGTAAATTCTAATACTGAACTTTCCATGTAGGTATTGGAGCTTACCAGATAGATGAAGACCATGTGTTCCATGATAGGGAACTTCAAACAGCCCTCCCATGCTGAGGTATGTTCAATTTGTGGTAATTCAGGACACTCACCCAATGTTTGTACTTCAAATGAAAACCTTGCAGGAGGATCTGAACAAGTGACTGCAATGAATTTCTACAACCAACGACCACGTAATGATCCTTATTCCAATACTTACAATCCTGGTTAGAGAAGTCATCCAAAATTTTTCATGGAATAACAATCAGAATCAGAATCAAGTTAGAACTTCTTTCCAGCCCAAAAAGCCTACTCTTAAGGAAACTATGCAAAGTGAATTCAAGTAACTTAGACTCAATTCCAAAACAATGAATCAAGATTTTAGAATGTAGAGGCATCAATAAAGAATATAGAAACATAATTGGGGTAGATTGCAAAAGCCGTGCAATGTCACACATGAGGAAAGTTGCCAAGTCAGCCAAAGCAAGCAAAAGCAGTTACAACATTGAGAAGTAGAAAGGTAATTAACAATAATGTTGGTGAAGAAACTAATGATTTTAATGCTTTTGAAGGATCAAACAACTGGAAAGAAAAGGAAGCAAAAGAGGTAACCTTAAGGAATGTTGTGTTTCCAATAGTTGACCCTCCAGTCAACTATTAACCACCACCACCTTATAATCCACTAGTACCTTTTCCAAGAATATTGAGGCATAGCAAATTAGACAAATCATTTTCTAATATTTATGATATCCTCTCCAAAGTTAATGTTAACTTACCTTTGCTTGACATGATTAAGAATATGCCTACTTATGTTAAGTTTTTGAAGGAATTAACCTCAAGGAGGCATAAGTATAAGCCTCGTGGAAACGTAATAGTTTTTTAAGTTGCAAGTGCTGTTCTGCAAACAAATCTTCCTCCAAAGTTGAAGGATCTAGGTAGTTTTAATATCACAATTATTGTTGGAGGAACAAATCAGGTAAAGACTATGTTGGACTTAGGAGCAAGTATAAATCTGATGCCTTATTCTGTTTACTTGCAGCTTGGTTTGGGAGATTTGAAGCCAACTACAATGTCTCTATAGCTTGTAGATAAATCAATTAAATATCCTAGATGCATTGTAGAAGATATATTAGTGTAGATAGATAAACTTATTATTCCTGCAGATTTTGTTGTGCTTGATAAGGAGAGGCAAGTGATGCTAGAGAGAGAGAGGTGCCCATTCTTCTGGGGCGCCCATTTATGGCAACGGCTAGGACAATCATTGATGTGTAGAATGAAAAGTTGAAGATGATTGTTTTGGATGAGGCTATGAAATTTTCTGTTTACAATTCTCTTTCATTCTCTTCAGATCCTACAGATCCTGGTAGTTGTTTTCAAATAGATGATTTGGACTCACTTGTATCATCAACTTTTGTGCAGCAGGAAGCAGAAGATAAATTGGCACTAGTGCTTACAACTGAAGAATTCATTGTGGAAGATGAAGAAATTAAATAGTTGAAAGACGGTTTAGATAGTGTAAAGGAATTTAGGGAAGATGAAGTCACCTAGGAGGTATTGACATAGTTGAATTCCAATTTGGCACCGTTAATTGTCATACCACGAAAACTGGAATTGAAGCAATTGACACCTAACTTAAAATATGTATTTCTTGGTGCTAATAATACTCTGCCAATTATTATTGTTGCCAACTTAACTATTGAGGAAGAGAATAAGTTGTTGAATGTCTTGAGAGAGAACAAGGAGGCTATAGGATGGACATTAGCTAACATCAAGGGAATTAGCCTCACTATGTGAATGCACAAAATACTATTGGAAGATAATGCAAAGCCTTCTAGGGATGCTTAGAGGAGACCTAACTGACACATGCAAGAAGCTGTTAGAGTTGAAGTGATTAAGCTCTTGGATGCAGGTATTATCTACCCAATTTTTGACAGCAAATGAGTAAGTCCAGTTCATGTGGTACCAAAGAAATCTGAAATTTTGTTATTAAGAATGATAATAATGAGTTGGTGCCAGTAAGAATAATTATAGGATGGCCAATGTGCATAGATTATAGAAAACTCAATGCAACCATAAGAAAGGATCATTTTCCTCTCCCTTTAATTGATCAAATGCTTGAATGTGCATAGATTATAGAAAACTCAATACAACCATAAGAAAGGATCATTTTCCTCTTCCTTTAATTGATCAAATGCTTGAATGATTAGTAGGTTATGCATACTACTATTTTCTGGATGGTTTTTCAGGTTACAATTAGGTCCCCATTGCTCCAAAAGACCAGGAAAAGGCAACTTTTACCTGCCCATTTGGAACTTTTGCTTATAGAAGGATGCCTTTTGAGTTACGCAATGCTCCTGCAACTTTTCATAAGTGTATGATATCTAGTTTTTTTGATATGATTGAAAGGTTTATAGAGGTTTTCAAGGAAAGATTGGGCAATGAAGCTGAATGATGCTCTTTGGGCATATAGGATTCCATTCAAGACCCCAATTAGAATGAGTCCTTACAAACTAGTCTTTGGGAAGGCATGCCATCTACCCATGGAGTTCAAACATAAAGCATACTAGGCAATCAAGAAACTAAACTTTGATTTACAAAAGGTAAGTGAAGAGAGAACACTTCAACTGAATGAATTGGAGGAGTTGAGAGATGAAGCTTATGGGAATGCAAAGATTTATAAGGAGCAAACAAAGAGATATCATAATCAAATCATTTGAAAAAGATACATTGAACCTAGAATGAAAGTTTTTCTTTATGACTCACATTTGCATTTATTTCTAGGAAGATTGTAGTCTAGGTGGATTGGACCATTCCTTGTGCACAAGTGTTCTCACATGGAGCTGTGGAGTTAAAGAACCTGAAGACTAGGAACACATTCAAAGTCAATGGTCATAGGGTAAAGAGATATGTGAAGGATGACTTGCCAATGCAGTTAAATGAAATTATTGGATTCAAGAATCTATGAAGGAGGAATTCATCTTACACAAACATTAAATAAAGCATGTCTTGAGAGGAAACCCAAGCGTCTGAATTTTCTTTATTTTCTTAGCATTTAGTTAGTTCTTTATTTATTTATTTTTCTTAGAACTTTCTTAATTTTTTGGTGTTCTGAGTGTTGTAGAAAGAAGAATTCTAATTAGGCATGGAAGTTTCAGAGGATTGCAGATAATGCTTCAAGTGATAAACTGCCAAAAATTTGCATAGGGCCAAATCAAAAGAGGATGAGAATACACTTCATTCAGGGAAATCCTTGAACTTAAACTTCTATTATTATTTCACATTGAGGATAATGTTTAGTTTAAGTTTGGGGGTATATTTCTTAATTTGACATCCAATTTTGGAGCAAAAATTTTCAAAATTTTGATTTTGAAGAAGTTTTGAAATGCTTCTAGTTTGGTTTTGAGCACATCTATGTTTCTACACTATGCTTCTGCATTGCTTTTGTGCTAAATAGAAGTCTAACAGAACCTTCGTGTTAATGACTCTAGAAGTTCTGTGTAGTCAAAGTGTCTTCTGGAGTGATTCTGTGTATCGTAACAGTGATTTTGTGTTGCCTCTACTGATGGGATAGAACTTCCGCAGTGCTTCTGCGCGGACCAAAAGTTCAACAGAACTTCTATGTTAATAATTTCAGAAGTTTTGAGGAAAATATGCAGAAGTAAATCAAAGTATAGATGTTCTGATATTGTATTCAGTTTTTGAAATTTAGTTTTTAGGGGGGGGGCGCAAAATTTTTGAAATTTAGGTATATTTTCTGATTGTGAACTTCAATTTTTTTTGACTTAGCTAAGAAAATACATGAGGAATTATGTAATTAAACAATGAAATTGAATAGAATTCTCTCTTAATGGTCAATAACATAGGCTTAATTTTTTATTATCATTGCACATGATTTAGAAGGAAGGATGGATGCTACCTTATGATTTAATGATTCTTGTGATAAATCTTTCTTTTTCATGAATGATGATTTTTAAGCACACTATGTTATGATCAGGTGAAGTGTATGTTGATTAGTTGATGATTTTATAAATTTGGTGATATATTTTGGTTGACATGAGCAGGCTAGAACTTGATTATCCCTCGAGGCGAAATCCTAGATAACATGTTTACTTGGAAATGATTTAGGCATTTGCTTTGATGAGTTTGAGCCTTTCAAGCTGACCTAGTATGTCATATTACTAGTGTCCCTATTGAGCCTTACTGAAAGAATGACATATGCAAAGCATGTGAAATACCACCATTCATTTCCCTTCTTTAGCCTCATCATCCTTAACCTATTCAGCCTAAAAAACCATGCTTGACCTATGAGAGATATATTCTATGCATATAGTTGTTAGAGAGGTACGAGTGAAGCAAAAGAAATTAAGTTTGGGGGAATTGAAAAGAAGAATGTCAAAGAAACAAATGACAAAAAGAAAAGAATCATAAAGAATTCAACTTGCAATTGGGGGGATCACATCCCAAAGAACTCAAAAGAAATAAAGTTTGGGGTGTGTTTGTAATATAGTTTATAAAAATAGTAAGAATCCCAAATAATAAGTCAAGAGAGTGAATAATCATGTGCAAATTATTTATGATCTCTTACTTTCTGAATCATTATTCTTTTTCTTTGTTAGCCAAACCCAAACCCCACTACAAGCTTAACAAAGATCTATTGATCCAAGTGAACAGAGTTGTCTACATTAGTGGAGAGGGATTATGAAAAGCAAGCTTATAGAATATTTTATAGAAATCATTAGAATCATTGAATTACATATTATTAATTGAAAGACATGCATAGAATATGAGATTGACAAAGCACTCACACACATATACACACTCACTTCATAAAGGGATTGATGAAGTATGAGTTTCATGAGATTATGTAGCAACCGTCTTGAATGATTTTTAAATCATGTGTATATGTGCAATTTGTGTAGCATGTTTTTGATTGATTAAAAGAGACTATCCTAACTCTTCCATTAGTTTGGTTATTATTTTGCTTGAGGATGATCAAAAGCTAAGTTTGGAGGTATTTGATGAGCTTATAATATATCATGTTTTAATGCCTAAATTTACATATGTTTTGATGTAAATTTAGTAATTTATAAGAACATTCCAGTAAATATATGCTTAATTTGGTTATTAATTGAAGTGACTTCTATAAAGATTTATTATGTATCAATAAAGATAATTAGGTACAAGAAATAAAAGGAAATATGGAAGACATCAAGGTGGAGAAAGGAGAAAAACAATGGAGTTTGGATAATGAACAAGTAGTTGAAAAATGAAGATTCAAAAGTAGAAAAAATATTAAGGTCAGAAGTTTGAAGTGAACTTCAAAAGTAGGTCAGAAGTTCCAAAGTGAACTTCAAAAGTAGGTCAGAAGTTCTAAAATGGACTTGAGCAGTTAGAAAAATTGAGTGCCGCGGCAACCAAGTCAGAAGTTGTAGCATGTGATTTAATGAAACCTAACATTACTTGGAAGACATTTTGAGTATAGATGAAGACATATTCAGCTCAAGTTGTCAACAAAGAAGTTTTATCCCTTGAAGTTATATAATCAAAAAATTTAAGAATCATGGGATTTGGTGAAGTATGGAAGTTATGGCCAAAATATTACAACTATCTCTGAGTTCAATACCATTGACAGAAATTTCTGATGTGCAAAACATGGTATCACTTGTGGTCCAATTTTGGCATATTTTGAGGTTGATTTGGAACTCATGTTCAACATGATAGTTTTATATCTAAAAGTTATATTTCTAATGAATTAAGAATTACATGATTCTAACTTTAAATGAGAAAGTTATATCCTAAATAGTGCTTGCCAGAACTTCTAATACATTAACTACTAAAGTTATCAAAAGGCATCACTTGTGAGCTCCAACGACTCATGATAAATGCTAATTAAAAAAATGTTATCAACATTAAAGATGTATCCCTTATAATTATCTAATCAATGGGATAAGAATCACATAATTTGGATTTCAGATGGAAAAGTTATGAGCAAAATACTAAAACTGCTCTAAACTATCTAAAATTCTGAACAGGTTCTGAAGCTTGAATTAGTAATGTAGAAGTTCTGAAGCACTTCTAAAGTTTAAAAATGTGAAAGTTAGAAGTGCATAGAGGTTCTGAGCAAGTAAAAATAGAACTTCTATAAGCGAGTAGTAACCTCAAAAGTTATGTAATGTGACAGAGTTCCATGGCTCGATCCTCAGAGGTTCTGAGCAGTGCAATAGAACTTATGTGTAGTGAATTTTCAAAATTTTGAATTTCTAAAATAGATTAATGAGAAATAAAACTTCCAAAGATTTTAGAATGACATGGAATGTTTCTAAGGCCATTAAAAGATGACAAAAATTCACAGAAGTTCAACTTAAGGAGTGGCTGACAATATCAAGTGCAACAGAAGCTTTTAGAGGTATAACAGAAATCCTAGCTCATGATACTTAGAAGTTCTGAGTAATAAGGATAGAACTTCTGAGCAAAGGAAAACAAAATTTTTATAGAACGCAAAAATCCCACCGCTCGATACTCAAAAGTTCTAAGCAGTGTAACAAAACTTCTGAGCTGTGACTTTTCAATTAATAGAACTTTTGACCAAGTGAATTATGTAGCTCAGAAGTATTACTACTAGTACAGAAGTTGTCAGAATTTCTGAGAAGTAAAATTTTGGCCATAAAAAATTTTGATATGCTGAATATGATGTTGTTGTCCACATTATGATTAGATATATATATATATATATATTTGTTTTAGTAACTGAATCCACAATGATTAGCACTTGCAATTATCTGAGATATCTTTAGAAGCAATTTCCTTTACATACATTGATGAATTCTTTAGAAGTTTAGAATGTGCAACCTATTGGAATCCATGGAAGGTATCTTTGAAAATTAGTGATGCAACAGTTCTATCTATTATTGGAACTTGTCTTATGCATGGAAACAATCTTTTTGGGTAGAAAATAAAGAGTTATTTTTACAAGAGGATCTTTGTGTGTAAAGGAATTGCAATTCATGGAGGAGTTCTATTAAAACCCTACTGCTTGGGTTATTTAACAGAATTGAAGAGTTCAAAGGAGGGCAAGAGGGGAGAGCATAGAGACTTTCAAGGGAGCAAGAGACAGAGTTCAATTTTTGCAATCATGCCTTTTTCAGAAAGCTTTCTTTTTGTCTTTAAGATGAACTAACTTCCTTTTTCTGGGACAATGATGTAGCCCTCCTTGATATTCATTATTAATAAAGATTGTTATTTTATTAATTCAATATCATCTTATTTCATTCATTTTATATAATGTAGTCATTTGATTTATTTAATTGCCTGGTCTCCAATTATGTAAATTGGCTTGATTATCTTTGAGTACATGGTTAAGGTAGACACCATGTGCTACACCATGTACTATGCTCTTTTGAATAAATGAGTATATAGTTAAAATAGATGCCTTATACTAAACTATTCTACTTGGTTCATTAAAGTTCTTCAGATCTTTATGAGTTTTCAATCTCAATTACACTGCACGCCATAGGTAAATGAAATGGGAGAAAATACTTGATTTAAACCCAGATGCCTAATGATAATAATCATATAATGGATAGAATGAACCCAAAATGCTAAATTGATACCAAAGTCTCAACAACATTGAATTTCATTGAGTGGTGAAATTAGATCCCTAGACTACAACTTGAATTCTCTTTTACATTAATTATTGCCATTGTTTGCTATTATTTTGCATTATACTTCTAATTGCTTAGCCTTTAATTCATCTTGTTGATTTAGGACAACTTAGTTTTAGTAACTAGACATAATTGAACTAGTTTAATAGTTCTCTATGGGATCGACCCCTTGCTTAGCACACTATATTATTATACACTCGTGCATTTGGGAGGAACTATAATTTGATCATCAATGGTTTTCCCTTTTGTTTGCTCCATTGGTGTAGGAGTTATTTTTGCTGGAATTTCAACCTCTTTACCACTCCTCTAAATGATTACACTTACATTTTCTCTTGGGTTCACCACTGTTTGAGAAGGTAATTTTTCTGAACTTTGTGTCTCCAGCCGATTGATTGTAGTTGCCATCTGACTCATCTAATTCTCCAAACTTTTAATGCTAGCCTTTGTCTTGTATTAAAATTGCAAATTGTTAGAGGTAAGAGACTTAAAAATATCTTCCAAAGATATACTAGAGTTAGAAGTTTGGCCTTGTTGTTGTCTAGGTGGATATGGTCGTTTCTACTACTGAAAATTTAGGCTATTTTGAGTTGTGGGATGATTTGCTTGTGGATTCCCATAGCTGAAATTAGGGTGATCCCTCCATCCTAGGTTATATGAGTTAGAATAAGGATCATACTTTCTCTATGGTTGTCCAGAAAAACCACCTATTGCATTCACTTGCTCAATAGGTTCCTCTTGAAGAGTTGGGCATGCATTAGTTAGATGTCCTACTATTGAACAAATTTCATAAGCTTTCGTTGTCTTCATATTTCCTATAGCCACTTGACAAACAAGGGAAGTTAGACCTATAATTTATTGTTCAAGGGAGGAAACACTTATCTCATTAACAAGCTTGGATAGAGAGTCAAGCCTATTACCAAATTGTTGTGAGTTAGCTGCCATGTTTGCAATCAAATTCCTTGCAGCTTCAGGAGTTTTATCCACCAAAGCTCCTCTACTAGTGGCATCAATCATGCCACTTTCAGTGGGTAGAAGTCTCTTATAGAAATACTGGATGAGTAACTGTTCACTAATCTGATGATGGGGGCAATATGCACATAATTTCTTGAAATGCTTTCAATATTCATATAGGGATTCTCCACAATGCTGTCTCACACAACAAATTTCTTTCCAAATGTTAGTTGCCTTTGAAGTTAGGAAATATTTCTCTAAAAATAACCTCTTCATCTCATTCCATGTTATGATGCTCCCAGATGGTAGATAGTAAAGCTAATCCTTAGATAAATCCTTCAAAGAGAATGGAAAGGCTTTCAGTTTTATCTGCTCTTCAGTCACTCCTATTGGTTTCATACTTGTACACACCATGTGAAACTCCTTTAGATGCTTATGAGGATCTTCACCTACAAGACCATGGAAAGTGGGTAAGAGATGAATTAGTCCAGATTTTAATTCAAAATTTATAGTAGCATCTAAAGTAGGAAACATTATGCATAAGGGCTTTTTATCCAAATCAGGTGTGGCAAGCTCTTTCAAAGTTTGATTTCCATCCATGACTTCCTCCTTTTCTGAATTCCTCTGAGCTTCACTCCTTAACCTATGCAAAGTTCTTTCAATTTTTGGTTCAATTGTAAATCACCTTGATTAGAAGTTCAAGTAATAGTCATAAATAATTAAGTAGAATCTAATGAATCCTAAAAAAATAAAAATAAAAATAAATAAGAAAAGTCACAAAAGCACAAAAATCAACTAGAATGCCTCCTCGGCAACGGCGCCAAAAATTTGATGTGCTATCATAGGCAATCAAATTTAGAATCTTATTCCAATTAAATTACTTGTAGTAGTGTGAATAAGGGTTGATCCCATGAGGATAATCTAGCTTAGTTTTATGCAATGTGAGCAAGAAAGGGGGTTTTGAATGTAATGAAGAAAGTGTTATAAAAGAAATCTATTAGAGTAGAAAACCTTGGTTCAAGTCAATGTCCGCTATCAGAATCTCGTAACTGATCATTAATGCAATTATAAATCAATTCATACTTTAAATATTCACCATTGAAATTATTTTTCCTATCTCTCCTTTAACATAGTTAATTAGAAACCAATGTTGTAATTAACCATAATCACTAAACAACCCAAGAGTAGCCCTAAAGGTTTAATTTAATAGCAGCCTTAAGATTTGTAGAAATTGATGAAGCTAAACAACACAAACACACATGGTTGTATTTAATTTAGTTAAATATTCTTCCTAAGATTTAAAAACTACAACACCAGCAAATTATTAAACCCTAGTTGCTTTGCAAATTAGAGGGACCAAATGATTACGGATTTTATATCTAATCTACCAATAGATTGCGATGAATAATAAACTAGTATACCTCCTAGAAATTTAGCATAACAATCATAATCATAAATAAAGAAGAACATTCAATACTTAAAGTATAAATTAAACAATTAAAATAAATTAGATCTCATAGTATGTTGATTCTGAGGCTTCTGTCTCCTTAAACCAAGAACAAAAATTTAGCCATGTAGGGCCGTGAAATCACAAAAAAATAAAATAAAAAAGAGAAAATAGAAAAGATTTTCTATCAAAAGCCGCTAAGAAGTCTTCTCCAAACCCTAGCAAAAGGAACCCTCAAAAACCTAGGAAACTGCTATTTATACAGAGTCAAAAATATGCAAAACAATAATTTTTGCAACTTTTGAAAAGTGAGAACGGCGTCGGGCATCGGTGGCACTACCTTGCTATCCAGTGGAGTGGTGGTGTGAAGTGGGTTGGCACCGGGGATGCCAAATGGGTGCCGGTGGTGCCGGTCTATTGCCTCCGATCGCTTTGCTCCTTATTACTTCTCCTATGCACTTCATCCTAACTTTGACATTCTTCCTATATTTTTCCTTGATGTAGTCCTTATCTCTCAAAACTCCAAGCATTAAAGTTCTAGAACGTTTTCTTCTCTTTCCAAAACATCTTTAATCATCCCAATCGAAGGTCAGATGAGAGAGTTATGCCCAAAATATGGAGTGATGCTGAAGTTGTCCAAAATCCTTTAATTGACTTTATTTTGTAGTTAACCACTCCAATTGTCTCCTAAATCAGAATATAAGAATAATGAGTGTATATAGGAGTCAAATAAGTATAAAATGCTAAGTATTTAGGGAATAAAATATGACACTTTGCATTCTCATCACTCATCTTTGAATCCTTATTTTCTTATTCCTCTCCTTCCATGATCTTTAGCAATTTAATCCCTTTGGAATGTAGCAGATAGTTGAGGTTGCTGATTGTAGTGCTACACTTAGAAGTTTTTTGCACTTGCTTAGCATCATATAATTAGAATGTATATGTCCTTATGTGATGTGCATGTATTGTGGAGCAGGAATAATATACATCTCTATTTAAGCACATGATATGATAATTCAATAAGGCATGGTGCAAACATATGATTCACCATAAGAAGTGATAGTCAAAATAGTTGCAATATGGAGATCATAAAGTTATCTCAAGAATGTATGCTTGTATAATTAATCCTTTATGATTATACATATGTTTCATGCATAGCTGTTAACATTTAAGCACACATATCATTTTACAAGTTTTGTTATATAATAATCTTGACAATGATATGATGGAAGCGAATTCCCTAAAATGAAGTAATGTCATTCTCTGCTTTCCTCTTTTAATTATCCTCATGGTAAGTTGACTACACGATCCTTCCTCATCCATTGAGTTCTAGGTTCAACAAGAAATTGAATGATTTGCTCATAGTCAGGTCCTTGCTCCACCAGGGCAGAATAGTCATAATTATCAATGTCTTGAAGCTCATATACCATGTTGATAGAAGTTTTATCAAAATGAACAAGCTTCCCACTTACAAGCACTTTGAATTCCAGAGTCCTTGAAAGTGATTACGCTCAGGCATTAACAAAGAATTCTTTCATCATGGGCACTAAAGTTGCGCCTAGTGGTGTGGAGAAGGTTTCCCAATCTCTTTCTTCAATAATGTCATAAATAGCCCCAAAAGGTTTTTAAATCCTCGCTTTAGATGCATCTCTTCTCCACTATGGATTATTCAAAGCCTACTGCTGCATCTTTATTCACAAAAGTTAGTTTGATTGGAGGAGTGGGATCTGTAGCTCGCTTTCATTTTGCAGGACTGGTAGCAATAATTTTTTTTCCTTTTGGAGGCATAAGGAAAATGGTATTGAAGGTCATTGATGGTTCAAATAGTAATACCTCACAAGTGCACAAATGTATAGCAGTACAGTGTGCATGAGCAAGGGTCGATCCCACAAAGAATAGTTAACTAATTTAATTTAATTAAATTACTAACTAAAACTAACTTTGAAAAGATAGATTATTGGTTTGAATTAATAAGAACAATAAACTAAGAAGATAATAAAAAATCTAGATCTATAGAATAATATAGGATAGATTGCAAGTAGCAAAGGTCTAGGGTTCAGATTTCACCACTTAATGACTCCCTTTGCTATTTGGATATTAGATTCAATTCTTGCTTTAGTTCATTCTTTTATGATATGATTATTATCATTTGGTGTGTGAGTTTAAATCAAGCACTTTCACTTGTTCCAATTACCTATGGTGTGTAGCATAATTGAAGTGAAAATCCATTACGATCAAGAACTATGAACCAAGTAGAATGGTTGTGTGTAAGGTGTGCACCTTAACCTTCTACTTTTCTCATTCAATGAAGCTCATGGTTGTGCATTAGGTGTGCGCATTAAATATGCATAGACAATCAATAAAATTTATAAAACTAATTATCAAGCAATCACATAAATCAAAAGATTGAAATAAAACCCATGAATAAAAATAAAAACTTGCATTAAATAATTAATAATCTGAATAATAAGGTTCATCAAAAGGGCTACATCTTCACCCTAGAAAGAAGGAATTAGTTCACTAAGAAAATAAAAGATACTCCCTTCATGATGAACATCATACTGTAATTAGCATCCTTGAATTGTCTTTGCTCTTCTTGAGTCTCCTTCTTTCCTCTCCAACATCTCATTAGAGTAGCCTCTAAGAAAAACCCTAGACTCTCTTCGAAAAGCTCCCTCAACTAAAAATAGGCTTAAAAATGTAGCATTCCATATAATAAAAAATAATAAAAATATTAAATTTGCGGTTTGATCAGCCACTGGCGATGGCAATGCCACCACGTTGATCACTTCTGCTCCTTTGCATCTTCAGCTCTGCTCCCTTGCATCTTCAGCTTTGCTCCCTTGCTGTTGTGTTTGCCTTCTTTCATTACTTTGTTGTTCCATATTTGCTTGGTTTCTGTCATTTTCTCCACTCTTCCACTAACCTAAACATACAATAAAAATATGTGCAATTAACATAAAACTAATCAAAGATCGTATGGAGTTAAGCTTGAAAATACAAAATATAAGTGAATGAAATTCACTCATCAAATACCTCCAAACTTAAACCCTTGCTTGTCCTTAAGCAGAATTAGCAACCAAAATAGTGAATCAATTAGAATAACCTCTCTCTCGAATAATTAAACACATGCCAAACAAATTACATATATACACATAATTTAGAATTTAGTCAAAACACTTCCAAAATAATTACATAAAACTCATACTTCATTAATCCTGTCATGAAGTGAAAATTGTGAATGTGTGTGCTATGTCACGCTTATGCTCCATGCGTACTTGTCAGTTAACAATGTGTAAACTAATGATTCTAATGACCTTCACAAAACACATCATAAGCTTGCTTTTCATAATTCCTCTCCACTGATGTAGATAACTATGTTCACTTGGATAAAGAGGGTTTGGCTTACAAAGAAAAGAAGTAAGGATTCACAAAGTAAGAGATCATAACTGAATTGCACATGAATGTTCACCCTCTTAACTTTTTGTTTGGGGTTTTCTCTACTTTATTTTTATTACTATGGGCTTTATTACGATCACACCCCAAACTTATTTTCTGTCAATTTCATTGGGATGTGATCCCCCCATTTGTGGGTTGTATTACTACCACACCCCTACTCTTGTTTTCTTTTGAATTTATGGAATGTGATCCCCCCAATTAAAACATATTTCATTACTTTACCTTTTTCTTTTTCTTTATCATGGTATACTTTTTTTTAACACCCCCAAACTTATCTTATTTTGCTTCATTGATACCTATTAAACAACCATGAGCAAAGAATATGTCTCTTAATAGGTAAAACCTGATTTTTCAGGCTAAATAGGTCTGGATAATGAGGCTAAACAAGAAAGTTTGAATGGTGGTTTTTTACATGCTTTGCACATGTCATTCCTTAATTAAGCTCAATGGGGAAGCTCAATGGGGACACTTAATTAAGCTCAATGGGGACACTAGTAATAATGAATATCTAGGTTAGTTTGAAAGACTCAGTCTAATCAAAGAATGCCTAAATCACTTCCAAGTAAACATGTTGTCTAGGATTTCACCTTGAGGGATACTCAAACAAATTCTAACATGCTTGTTGCAATCAAAATAAGTCAATAAATTCATAATATTGTCAACTAATTTGCATACACTTTGCATGATTATGACATAATGTCATGAAGAAGAAAGAATTTTGTACAAGACTTATTAGATCACAAAGAGTGCCTATCCTTCTTCCTAAATTATATGTAATGATAATTAAAAACACAACATGCTAATCATTTATAAGAGAGAGATATCCTAATTAATTTTAACACATTGACACATAATTGCTTTTGGGAGGCAAATCCTAATAATCATAATGTAAATCTCACAAAAAAAGACTCAAAACATTCTAAAATAAAATAAAATAAAATAAAACACAACACGCTCTATCAAGACACTCTAAACAAAACATAAAACCTAAACAAAACAAACAATTACTCCCCCACACTTGAACCAAACATTGTCCTCAAGGTGAAAAACAAAACAATAAAACCGATGACTTCCTTGAATTATGCCAGACTACTCATCAAAGGAAGCATCTGACTCTTCATCATCAGCTGGTGGATGGAATGGTTGAAAAATTGAAGGAGCGGGAAAGATAACCGAGCCCGCATCCTAGAAAAATTTGCAGTTTTGAACCATAGAGTGTATTGCCATAGCAGGATCCATTAGGAAGTTAATTTGCATCATTGCCTGTTGTTGCTAGTGCTCATTGAAATTCTGCATGTCTGTAATTTGGTCTTGTAGACCAGCTAGTGTGGGTGTACTACTCTGGGAATGCCTTGATCATCTATGCTGGGAAGAGCTTGGGGGAACACCCATCATGTGACACAATTGGCAAATCAGGGATGGATGGCCAAGGTTGCTTGTTAGCCTTCCAGTCAAAAAAGAAGTAATGGAACGCTCCATCACATTTCTCACATCAATAGACAACCATGTCATGATAGCAAAGTTTAGCAGAGATCTTTCTTTGGTTACATCCAAAATATGGTTAGAGGGCATCAATTTAGCAGAAATAAAATAATGCCATGCTTATGGGAATGTTCTCAACTTATCTCATAGAAAGCCGATTAGTTTTCATTTTGCATCTTCCATCTGTTGCCCGTCCTAGCCAAACAAGCAATGACTACATCATAATCAGGGCCTTGATCAAGCCATGTAGTATAGTCATCCTTCTTAGTATCTTCTAACCCGAAACAGTGAAACAGCGATTGATAGAAGACCTATCATATGAAACCAGCTTCCCTCTCACAAGAATTCCTTTCTCACTGGGATCCATAACATATTGTGCTCTTGAATTGGTGTAGAATTCTCTCACCAATGAAACTATGCCACAAATCTCTGCCAATGCCTTTGAATGATGTTGTTCTAGATCTCATTGCATGTTATGTCAATGCCCCTCTCTTGTATCCCTTCATGATTGACAATGGCTGAAGTGTATAGCTTCCGGATGCTCATTGAAAAAGGTGGGCTCAAACTCCATCCTCTGTCTCTTGGATGGTCCAGAAGTAGTAGACTTTCATGGAGGCATACTTGGCAAACAATGAAAACAAAGAACAGTTGAAGCACAATATGATAAATTAACACAAATTTTCACTTCAACACTTGACCATTAAAGACAACCAAGACTACTCAAGTAAGCATTTGGCCAATGCAACTTCTACTTAGGCATTTCAATAAACAACTAGCAAGCACCCCATTTAACACAATTTCAATGCATCTATCATACATGGTAATGCTCCCATAACAATTCATGAAGCACTAAGCATGGAAATTCAACAAATTATAAGTCAAACATTCCATACAACTCCAGGAGCTCAATTTCACTTCATTGTACATGCCACATTCATAGGTTCAAAACAAAACACATACACATGCACAATGAGTTCAAAATGAACTTTCACAGATCATACTCTAAACACCTTCAAGATATGGACAAATTCACTTCACAATCCCACAAACTTCACACCACTCTAAGCATATATACCCACACACATCCACACACATCATAGCATAATTTCCACCTTGAAAATCAAAACAAACTTTTCTCAAGCATTTCATCAAACACTTAACATGCAACTTAAAAAAAAACCAACCTTCCATCACAAAATTCCATTTTCACTTCTTGAAAATCACAATAAAAGATTAAGAAGGGAGCAATGAAGTATAAAAATTGTATTTCACCATGAAAATCAACACAACCGTCTCTCAAGCAATTCATCAAACACTTCATGTGCAACACAAAACCTACCATTTCCTCACAAAAACCCATTCCCTTCTTTTGGAAATAACAAAATGAGATTAAGAAGAAGACATTGAAGTAAAAAGGATTAGATTTCACCTAGGTTTCTTCAAGCCTCAAGTGTCTTTGAGAACCCAACTTGGGAAGATGGCTTGGAGAAGAAGAATTGGATGAGAATTTAGGGAATGAGAGAGATGGATGAAGAATGATGTGTTTGGGAGATTTATGGAGTAAGATTGGTAGTGGAATGGGAGGGATTTGATGGGGGTAAGAAGAGTTTGGAGTGTGGAGAAGAAAGGTGGAAAGAGGGGTTTTTGTTTTGGAGAGAAGGGAGGGGGTTAAATGGGTTTCGAGCACTGGTGGCGCCACTTGTTGCCCGTTTTACACAACTTTTTTTTTTACTCACCTCAGCGCCGGTGGTGCTACTCACTATGTACTTTAGTTGTCCTCTATTCTAGCACCCTAGTGATGATTCTTGACTTTGAAGCTTCATGTGCTTTGCTACCTTTCTTCAAGACTTTGTTGAATCACATTGATTTGCTCCACAACTCCATCACTTACATCATGTGATCCTTGCTTTAAATCCTCACTGGTTTGGCTTCCAATTTACTTGCAGCAATTCTTTAACCTATCATTAACACAGAAGAGAAAATTATTCATTGTAAAAATTCAAAATATAATGAAAGTAATCTACCCTAATGCTAACCTATCAACTACAACAACAAATCAACTTTTCCTAATAACTCAAATTAACTAAAAGAAAAAGAAAAACTCAAAGCTTGGGTAGCCTCCCAAGAAGCACTTTATTTATCACCTAGGTAAGATGACTTCCCTTTTTACTAATTCCCAAGAAGAGTTTTTGCCTGCTCAGGTTGACTAGGCAACTGTCCAAGTTTGTGTCCTTGCACCGCTTCAACAACTTGACCTAGTTGTGTTTCCATCTTTTTTACAGAAGTCTCTATGTTGTTCATTCTGGAGTCCACATTCTAAAACCTTGTATCATTAGTCTGAAATTGATTTTACATTGCTTGCAAGAAGTTTTATAAGGTTTCTTCGAGACTAGGCTTGGGTTTTGTTAGCTAAAAAGAAGATCCAGCTTGGTTCTGGTTGGGCTCATTGCTCCAAGCGAAGTTTGGGTGATTTATCCACCTGGGATTATAGGAATTTGAGTATGGATCATTCCTTGGTTGCTACTAGTTTTATAAATTTATTACATTGGCTTGCTCAGCATCTCTTGCAAAATGTTCCTTGGAGGGGCAAATGTTACGTTTATGACCAGATATACCACATGTCATGCCCCACCTTCCGAGGCATGACTTATCATTTTTGCACTATTTTTCCCCTAAGTTTGTCCACTTTTAAGATGGAGTGCTTTGCCCAAACTTTGGCAGAGCCTAACCTGAATAGATGAGTTTTCCATGTGTACAATTATATATTAATTAAAATAATGCAATGATACAATTTCTAGAGACAAACATCCACTTACCCAGAGTCCAGAATCCGTATCACACTATAATGGCAATAACCTAACTTATTCCAAGATACATAATATACACATTTTTATACTATTATGACATGCCACTCCATTACAATATACATTAGGGATAATTTAACATAATCATACATCACTTGAGATCTTTGAATACAAATATACAATAACATATGAATTTCTAATACAAATTATTCTATTATAACAATATGGTCTTCAATATTAGCTTGCCAAACCCAAACCTTGGTTAGGAATCTTCATCTGGCCTGTCAACTAAAAATTTAAACAAAAAGGCATGTGTCTGGCCAGCTCAGTAAGTAGGCATGTAATAACAAAATATAATTAATAATCCACATACATTATATTCAATTTCAACAACAGATTAAAATCATGCTCAATATTGTCTTATCTCAAACAATACCACTTCATCATTACAATCGTCAAATTCCATAAATTACACATACTATTAAATGGGATGTTTTTCATCCCTTTCAATAAACAACCATACATAAGAATAATAATCATACAACGAACATCAATAATTCAAACCAAGGGATACCAACATCCCAACAGAAAAAATACATTAATCTTAAATACATAAGGGATGTTCACAATCCCTAATCAAAACAACCATGCCTGGATACAATCAAATGGGATTTTCATTCCTAATTATACAATATAATTAATCAAGGGAAGGCACCTACTTACCTCAGGTTATTAGCTTCCAACCATTACTCTAACTTTACGCCTTTTCATCCTTCTCAGATCATCCTATATAGGGTAAAATCTCATTCATTACAAACATAGCTCGAACTAATTTCTTTCAGACCAATGAATATGATTTATGACTAAATCTATATATTTCTCAAGGGCATAATTTCATATTTATAATTTTTTAGCATAAACACTCTAACTTCTCTTACCACAACAAAGTCATATGGGCTACTCACATCCATATTATATAAGATCAATCAAAATTTAACATATTCAACAAAGTTTCTTAAGGAATCTCACTCCTAATCATATGCAATCATCATACAATATAACTAGCATATGATTGACTTCCTTAACAATCTCATTAGATGTTTAATATCATCGATTTGTGGCTTACATGGCCAAACACATACATCTTCTTTAAACCTTACTTAGGGTATAACTCAAATTTCGTTTCCACTAGCCCAAATTGACCCAAAGATGTCTTAAAATATCATAATCATGCATTTAATCATTTATCTTATGATAATTTTAGCAAAATCACAAAATGTCCAAATTTCACTATTTGTCAAAATCCTAGCTTTGCATAATTTACAATTTCTCATGCCAAATCATGATAATCACTTTATCAAATCATTCCCCCCATGAATTTATAATCATATACATTGATTTAAGCCCCAAAATTCATCATTTATTCTAAGCATAAAAATCTAAAATTAGAGATTCAACTAGGAGATTGGGCTTACCATCGATCACAAGTGTAGTTGTCTTCCCCAAATGAATAACCAAGCTCCCAGCTCCATGTTGCACCTTCTATTTCATGAAAATTCAACGTTTCTACCATTTTCCATGATTGAAATAACTTAAACTCAGGTTCAAATGGGAGATCAAGTGATTTTTCATTTAGAAAAGGCTATTTTCTAGTAAAAAATGGCATGAATTTGAGCATAGCAGAGCTAGGGTATGGGTTGGGGCATAAAAAAGAGAACCAAATGGAGAAATGAAATTTAAATGAGTTTAAGGCTTTAACATATTACATTTTTTGCAATGCTCTAGCGTGCCATAGAGTCAGTGTTGTGACACAGACTTTACTAACTACCTAATGTCACGACTTAGACTTCCTATGTTGCAACATAGGTGTTGTGACATAGGTGTCATGATATTGAATTCTTGTGTTGCAACATTAATCTGCTACCCGTTTAGAGATATTTTTATATTTTGTCCATAACTTCCTCATACCATATCCAAATTGAGTGATTTTTATTGCATTGGAAAGATAATTCCATGATCTACAACTTTCATGTTAAACACTCTTTCAAATTAGTCCATTCAAAATTCAATCACAATGAACCTTTCTTCCAAATTCAGTTTTTGCACTTATGAAAAATCACCATAGTTCCTATTTTACATAAAACACTTCAAATATCCAAATAATCACTTCCCACACATTACATACATTAAATGAGACTTGTTTATTCTATTTAGCACTTTATTTGTAGTCAATTTCCAAAAATCACCTATTCAGTTCATTTTAACTAAATTTTCTGTCATAAGTAACTCCATATGCCATTTTCATTTCAAATTACATTCAATACTCAATCCAATATTCCACACAAGTTGCAATACATATAATAACTATCTTAGGTCATTCACATTGATAATAAATATGCTTTTTTTCTCAAATTCACCATTTTAGTTCTTTTTGCGGAACATTCAACTCGATGATTCAAAATTGAAAGATTGTCTCTAAAGGTCAATTTAGAACCTCATACATGTCACATTATGCCCAATATCCATGTTTCATTAGTCGCTAAAGTCATATACATGACTTAACTTAGAATCACTACTTGGGTCAATTTCACTCAAAATTACTAATAAAGCAATTTTCTTTGTTCAATTTAGTTTTCCATAATAAATTTCTTTATAAAACACTATGTATTACTTCAATTTCTCACTTTACTAAAATGCAAAGAATTTCCCCCAAATTTCAATACCATAGGTGTTACACTACAAAAGGAACATACCTTTATTGAGGCAGGCTATGGTTGTTTCATGTTTATCACCACTGAACATAATGACTTTATTTGCTTAGCCATCTTCGACATCTGCATAGATAAGTTTGTATTAGAACTTACTTCATAAATACTTCTTGACCTACCTCTCACACTTTTTTGTTGGGAGTTGGCTCCTAGCATCTTATACAACTCATATGTCTTCTTTGGGGGTCTTTTCTCCCATGGCTTGGCATGGTTGTGTTAGTCCATCATAGAAAAATTGATTAAGCAGTTATAATGGATATCTATGATGAGGGCATTGAATCAATGTGGCCTTTAACCTTTCCCATGCCTCATGGAAAGCTTCTCCATCCAGCTGAGAGAACATGAAAATCTTGCCTCTCAGTTCAGTAGTCTTGGAATGGGAGTAAAACTATTATAAACTACTTCCCATGTAGTCAAAGAGCCCGGTGTCAAAGTCATAAACCAAGTTTTGGCTGCATCTTTCAGGGTCTAGGAAAAACATCTCATGCGTACTTGGTCTTTGGTCAAACCTTGCAAAGAAAAAGTCTGGATTGTTGCATTAAAATCATGCATGAAAGTCAGTGGGTCCTCTGCAACTATACCATAAAAAGATGAAAGCATATTAAAATGAATATGCTTAATTTCATAGTTCCTAGCTTCATCATTCAATACAGTGCATGAGGGCAAAATTCCAATGGTAGGACATGCAAACTCTTTCATAAGTAGTTGAGCTATCTAAGCCAGTTGAGCCACAAGATTCTTTGCATTGTCTACCATTGTAGCTTCTTCTTGAGTCTCTTCTTGAAGCTCCTCTTTGTTAGGCTCAATTTCTGCCTTT
This sequence comes from Pouteria campechiana, assembly GCA_036873735.1. Lineage (NCBI taxonomy): Eukaryota > Viridiplantae > Streptophyta > Magnoliopsida > Ericales > Sapotaceae > Pouteria > Pouteria campechiana. Next base: position 24,629 of record JAYJMB010066467.1, read on the forward strand.
TCTCTTTGATCGCTTAATGAAATTTGAGTTTGATTCAATGATCTCTTTCCATTTATTCAAACTATATAAAACCAAAAAGAATAATTCAGAGATTTTTTACAAATATATATATATATATATATATATGAAGAAAAGAAAAGAATAATTATAACTAACCTAATTAAATCAGTTTGGAATATTTTTTTAACAATGACGCCAAAAACTTGATGGTTTAAATAATAATACCTCGCAAGTGCACGAGTGTATAGCAGTATAGTGTGCGTGAGCAAGGTCGATCCCACAAAGAATGGTCAATTGATTTAATTAAATTGAGTTACTAATTAAAACTCAATTTGAAAAGATGATTATTGGTTTGAATTAATAAGAATAATAAACTAAGAAGATCAGAAATCTGGATCTATAGAATAATATAAGATAGATCGCAAGTGACAAAGGTCTAGAGTTCAGATTTCACCACTTAATGACTCCCCTTGCTATTTGGATATTGGATTCAATG
>JAYJMB010066478.1:2281-33384 GCA_036873735.1 Pouteria campechiana
TCACATGTTATTACGTAATTGTGAATGGATGTAAATTATTTCAATTGTGTTATTGCCATCATGGGGCGTAGTAGATTCTGGGCTATGGGTAATTGGGAATAGTTTAGTGAGTTTATGGTTAATATGTTAATATTTTATTATTATTAAATATAAATTTTATATGATTCATAAATGTATGCATAGGTTTAATTCCTAAAAATAAAGAGTAGACACTGCCAAAATTTTGGAAGAATTTCCCTTAGAAATAGAGAAATGTTAAGGTTATGGGAATACTTCCCTTAAAAAAAAAGAAAAGTAGTAGCATCCCGCATTGGCCATAGAACTTACAATTGGTTAAGAGTAAGCATTGAAATTGGGATTCAAACATCTTAAATTTCTACCTTAGTGTGCTCTCATATGGTAAACAATTTTATTAGAATCATAGCAGATCAATTGACCATTAGACTTCTGTATCATGATAGGGATCATTGTAATTATTAAAAGCAAAGAATGATAAACTTTTTTATTACCACAAGTTATAAGTTATGGAAGGTTATGGAGTATGGAATATTGCTCTCCACATTGGAAAAGAGTAGTTGGACTATAGAGGACATCATTGTAGTTCGGTTAAATACCAAAACTAAGAATACTCTATATTGAGCTTTCACTCTTATTGAATTTGAAAAGATTTCCTTATATAATACTATAAAGGAAATTTGGAACCATCTATAAGCAGTTCATGTGGGGATAAGCCAAGTGAAGGAAACTAAAATCAATTTTCTTGGCCATGAATATGGAACATTCTACATGTATAAAGGTGAGTCCATTTTTGAAATATTTTCTAGATTTTCAAGATTTACTAACAGCTTAAAAGGTTTAGGCCAAGAGATTTGTTATTCTCAGTGGGTGAAGAAGATATTAAGGTCTTTTCCTAACGAATTGATGCCAAAGGTCATTGTATTTAAAAAAGATAAAGATTTGAACAAGATCTTCATTGCAAAACTAATAGGGTCATTAATGACCCATGAGATCTAGAAAGAGGAAAAAGAAGGAAAGAAGAAGAAAATAATTTATGACTTTGAAAGTGAAGAATCATGTGGCAAGGGGGAGGAGGAGAATATAGAATTTATAAACTTTTTCATTAGTAGAATTAGAAAATTGTTGAAGAAGAAGAAAATGAAAATTGTAAATTTAGTAAAATCTTATAAATGTTACTATGAAGTAGAAAAAGATAATGAAGAGGAAAGAAAATAAGAAGAGAATAAAATATATTATTATGTAACTACCTTCCAAAAAGGATCAAAGAAAAGGCTCCTTGATCCTGATTAAACAAAGAAACATCATTTTTTCAAGGGAGATAAAGGCTAGGTAAGTGAAGTATTGTATTTCCAACTTTAAAACTTTCCATTTCTTGTTTTTATCCTTCATTACTTTCTCTCTCATTAGACAATCATCTTGTATATGATTATGCAAGAAAACCTATGAAGTTAATCATCTAACGCTTGGACCACAGTGGAAATCATATGAGCTAGATGACTTTCGCTTGAAAATGAAAAATAAAGTTTTAAATTATGTATCTTAGGGTGAGTGCTTCATTTTTCACATCTCAATTCTCAACTCTTATACTTTAATATGATTTTGACTAATAAAGGGAGTAAAAATTTTAAAAAACTTATTTCAAAAAATCAAAGTTATAAATCTCTCACCCCCTAAATCTTTTGATTATGACAAAAAATGGGAGAATGATATGACTTATTTTTAATTTGAAGGAAAATGATATAAATGGGGAAGAATATTGAATTTTTTAATTTTTTTATAATATTAAATATTAAATTACATTGAAAATGAGAACTTTCTTATCATATGTGTGGGAAACAAATTCCAAAGGCTTATTAAATAAAATAAATAGGCCGAGTTCTTAGTTCATTAGCATTTATTTTTATTATTACAAGTTATCAAGTTTTGTCATTAGAAAAAATGAGGAGAATGTTGAGTTTAGGCATATAGTTTTGATGACAACGAAACTTATCTATGACTTGACCTTGAGCTAATGAAGTTTTGATAAGATTTTGAGTGATAGATGAACCCACTGAAGAGATGAAATTGGCTATAAAGGAATTTATGTCCACTAGAATTGTGATTATAGAGTACAGCGATAGAGGAATCTATAGAAAAAGCACCCAGATAATAGAGGTCTATCACACTCTTTGTCCAATTGAGTGTTTCGAGTCACATCGATAGAGAAAATGTGCAAAGTTCATAGAGAAAGCAATAAAAAAATCTTATAACATCTATAGAAGTTTGTTGAGATTTCTGCAATGGTCATATTCCATAGAGTAAGCGATAAAGGAGACAACGGGCTAACTTATGTCGATAGAGGAATTGACAAAGGAAGCAATGACGATAACAAAGGTCTATCATCCCAACTATCGGTTCATATGTCTCAATGTCTAATTTTCAATAGTCTTTTTCCAATCAGTCAAGAATTTCTTTAAAACTTATAAATACAAGTTCCATTTAAGAGAAAGAGGATTCTTAGAGGTTTCTTGAGCTAAAAACGTTGTAATCACAAGAGACCTAATAAGCTTCCAACTGCATTCACTCTATTGCACCTCAACGTTCAATGAGTTTCAAACTACATGAAATCTAACACAAGAGAAGTCTGAAGCACTTTGTCTTCATTAAGTATTCTTTATCCTTAAGCTTATTTCATGTACATCTCAACCTATTTAGAGTCATTCCTTTATAAAATCTTTATTTAAGTTTTTGAGTTTCTACTGCAAAGGAAGGGTTACCTTTGTAGTAGTGATGTATTGTAAGAGTTTTCTAGTATGCTCAAAGAAACTAGGTAGAGTTGTAAGATTTTTTGGTGGTCTTGGAGAAACTAAGGTGCAATTCCATAGTGGATAGTGGAACCTAAGGTTGGGATACCTTAGAGAGTGGAGTAGGTGTCAAGTTGGTTCGAACCACTATAATTCTTGTATACTTACTATCTCATGTCCTTGTATGCTTCCTCTACCATCATTTTTTTTCTTTTTTGCACTTGCATATCCATTTAGTTTCCAATTCTGTTTGGTTTAGCGCTTTGATACACACCTCATTTTAGGATCAACAATTGGAATCAAACCTAAACTTATACCTTCTTCATAAATTCAACTTCCTTACATCTTTCACACTTATATTTTGTTTACTGCGTTTAATAACATATACGTATATTATTTTATCAATATTATAAGTACATCCCTTTTATTTAAAAAAATAGAAAATAAACTTACATTATTTGATATAAACTATAAATATACTTATGTTACTAAACTTCCATCACAATGCATCCAAAATCACATAAGGGTTCTACCTTATATCTTAGGTCAATCCCAACATATATAATATTTAAAATATAATTTAACTCATTAATATTAAAAATCATCCAAATCATATATTAATATGGGCCAAGCTAAGGAGAAATTATAAAAATTATATATTTTCACACAATATGACATGGACTAGTATTAACAGTATGAAAATATTTTTATACATTTATTTAGTCAAAATACATATATTTCACATTTCAAATTATATAATTTTTTTCCAATATACTCATATTATTTTATATAATTCTTTTATTTAAGAATAATAAATAAATCCAAACTGTTTAACATAAGTTATAAATCCTATGCTATTAGGGTTTCATTTCAATCTATTAATAAAAAATTTAAAATACAAAAAATGACTATCTTCTTCCCCTTAAAAACCTAAGCATCCAACAACCACTATCACTACAATGTTGCATCATCATCAACTATCTATCCAATCGATTATCCAAGCCCCATTAAACTCAGTGTCATGCTGCATTCCATTGCATGAAATTTCCCTACAAAGATTTTTTATAAGGAAGGTGAGAGGAGACCATGTCTTTGCAAGTCCTATGAATTGTGATTGATCGAAATAAACTACTCTCGTCAATATTTATGAAAAAGCCACCACTCCTTTTTACCCGAATACCAAGCTCAAGCTTATGGGTCACATCTCCTTAAACTTCATGTTTCTTACATATCTTTTGCCATGTATTTTCCATTCATGTAATATTAAAGTGCACTTTTGTTCTTCTCTTTCTTGTTGAAGTCCATTCTTTCTACATGAAAACTAGAAGTGTAACTCGGGTCAATTCAGTTCTTAATTGACTCTACCCTTATCTTATCTGTAAAAATCCCACTCTACCTATATTTAAGTGGGTTCAGTTCAAGGTTGACCCCACCTTAGTTTTTCTAAGATTGGTTCAGTTAGGTTTTGAGTCAAAATTAGTCCTTTTAATGGTTTAATTTAAGAGTTTTCAAGTCAATATTTTCAACATTTACAACATTACCATCCGCATCCATATTCCCTCCACATCCAAATCTATATTCACACCCACATCTAAATCCAAATTCACATTCACATTCTTATTGTTATCATTCACTATATCAACCAAACACAATCTTAAATATATATATATATACACACATTACAATCTAAAGCATGTAAAATAAATCAATTAATACAAGCCTTGAATACTAGCATAATAAGTAATCAACAAGAATGGAAAAGGGATAAGGGGAAATATACCAACTATGACTCTGAATTGAACATGAATTACTAGAGGGTGAGGTGTTGTTGTTTACTGCTGTTGCAACCAATTTAACAACAACAAAGTTATAGAGACAGTTTGATGAAGACACTATGAGAGGAGAAACAACCGAGAGTGTCGTGAAAATGTGGATGGAAATTGAAAATAGAGAGAAATTGTTGCGAGTACAAACATAGTGATCATGTTGTGTTCACTATCATGGATGAAAATAATGAAAAAAAATGTAAGTGAGGGGAGTGGTTGGCTATGACCAATGTAGGCTACTATTGAAGTGCCAAAAGGGGGCAAACAGCTGTTGTTATAGAAATTAAAATAGGTGTTGGGAAAGGAGGATATGGTTTTTATTGACAATAAAAGGCTGCTGAGAAGGAGGAAGATGGTTGTTGTTGACAGTCTCAAAGGAAGAAGATGGCTACTGGCAATGGTTAGAGGTTGCTAGGAAAAGGGAAGATGGTTGATGTCAAGTGTTGATTGTGATAGAATACTACAAAAGGGAAAGATGACCTTTGTTAACAACTACTTGGTTTTGAAAAATGGGAAGACAACTTGTAATAACTGGGTTTTATATTAATGGTAATGGGGGACTAATTTATAAAAGTTATAAAGTGGGAGGAATGGTTTTGTAAAAAAATAATAATCTCTTCCTCTCCATTTACCGTTTTTTAAGAAAAGAAAAAGTGTTGGAGCGGCTCTTAAAAGAAAGGGAGAAGGAGCGGTTTAGAGAGAAAGAAAAAATATTATGAATTTGGATTTGCCTTTAATATGTAAGTATTTTCCTTATCAAATATTTAATTTCTATGATTTTTTCCTTTTCTTAGTTTTCTTCCTTCCATATTTGAATCTATGAATCATGAAAAGAAAATTAGGGAAGTTATTCTATATATCTAAAAGTAGTTTTTGATAAATATTCAATTTCTATAAATCTCTAGAAGCTCCCTTTTCATCCAAAAATTTAATTTTTTTGCTGTTAAATGTGCGCAAGGTGAAAAAGAGAGAAGTTTGATAAAAATAAAAATAAAAAGAGAAATTTTTTAACAAATAAAAATAAAAAATATAATATTAAATTAAAAAAGAATATAGAATTTAAAATTACAACTAAGCAAGGGAATGGGTTAAGGTATATTAATTAAATAATAAAAATGGTATATATTATATTGTTTATAGGTTTAGAATTTTAAGGTGATACTTCTTGCAATAAATGGAGATTAAGGTGAAAGTATTTTGTAAGTAATTTCCATACCTAAATTTCACTATTTTTGTTATTTTTTTTATTTTAGTTTAAGTGTTAATATGAAACTATTATAAGAGGTGATAAGTTTTGATGTTGTTTGCTTTAACCAATGTTCTTGTAAGTAATTAAATTTTATAGACTTATTTTAGCATGAGGTTAATTATTTAGATTTAGTTATTTCATACATAGTTGAGCTTTGATTTGAGCTTTGATTAACATTTATGTGTTCTAGCAAATATATGTTAATTAAAATATGAATTGTTATTTTGAAAAAAAAATTGTGAATTTATTTCTATGAATTTATTTTTCTAGGTGATAAGGAAATGTATAAACTCTGCCATAGGGTTGAGTTGTGATATAAGAGCAAGAACTTCATCGCAAGATTGAATGTGACACAAGAATATGAACCTCATCATAAGGCTACGTGAAACCATCGGGTTAAGTGTGATATGTGATTGGTGAACCTAGTCATCGAAAATTTAGATTTATATTACTTAAGTATGTTTTTAAATGAATATGAGATTTTTATAATTATTATCTAATACATGTTCGATTTAATGTTGTTTTTGAAATTGTCTGCAAATTTAATTACTTGTTCCATCTTTATAATATTATATGAACTTTATTTTGTTGTCTTGGGATAGTCCTAAATATAGATTTTACTTGCTGAGTTTGGTTAGCTCACTCCTTTGTTTACATTCAAGGGTATGAAGAATTGGAACTAGAAAGTCAATGTCAAAGCTGAAGGTGTTAGAGAAGTCATGGGTTATTGAAGACTATTCAGAAATAATTTTAGTTTATTTCACATGAGTGTTGGATTTTAACTTTGAGGATGTTTATAATTTAACTTTATTTAATTGCACTTTGAAGTTATAAAATTTATTTATTTAAGTAAATGCTTAAAGCTTTTAATTTAGATTCCTGAAGATTATTGTAGGTATTATGTCTATATCTTGTAGACCTTGTCTTAATGGAAAACTTAGACTAGAAAGATAGACTTTGCCATGCCATAGAAAGGGTGGGTCAAGGGTGAGACACAACTACTGTCGGCGACAAAACCTTACCAAGAAAGAGGGAGATGGTTGCAAGTTGGTGTCAATGATAAAAAGTAGTCGGGAAAGGGGGAGATGGTTGCACGTTGTTGTCAACGAGAATGGGGTAGATGCAAGCTGTAATTGGGTGGGCAAATGTAAGAAAGGAGATGCTGGAAGAAGGATAGATAGATTATGTTATTTTTTATATTTTAAATTTAAGCAATATTGGTCAAGTCGGGTCGGGTACTCGAAACATCAAATCGAATCGAACCAAAAAATGAATGCAGGTTGCATAGGTGGAATTGAACTAAGCCTATGAGTTGGAAGGGTGTAACCAAACCTACGAAACGCCCCATGTTCATAGGTACACAGGTACCCGGCCCAAATTGCACCCCTAATAATAACCTAATTGGCTCATTGAATAGCCATTACACTATCTTGGTAGTGGTTTAGATAATATTAGCAATTAAGTTAAACATCCATCCAACCCATATTATTAGCTTTTCAGATCTAGATAAGCTTCTCCGTTTTGAATCATTTTAAGATTCAAGAAACAAATCTAGTCATTGCATCTTTTATATAGATTTTTCTAGGTTTTTGTATACAAATTACAAGCATTCCTAGTCATGGTGATTTTTGCATTTTAAGAAGATAGGAGCATTTTTATTATTTTGACAATTATTAATTAATAGGGATGGAATCTTAATGGCATGGGTATATTTACAAGTTATATAAAATAATGTAGGTTTATTTATTATTTTGAAAAAAAAAGAGTATATTTGTAATATTGATAAAATAATGTTGGTATATTTACAAAAAATCTTATATAAATAGTATAAGATATGTATTTATAAATTAAAAACCTTTCCACTGTTAAAAATTTCTCTACCATATTTCTTTTGGTGCGAACATCCGGTTTGGATCATTTTTAATATTAACAAGTCAAATCATAGTTTAAATATTATAGATAATGAATTTGACCTAAAATGATAAGGTGAACCCCTCACATAATCTTGGACCCCGCCTTCGGGTGGTCTGGATCTCACCCCAAGTCGTTCCTTTCTTTCCCATTTAAACCTTAGCTTAGAAAGCCTAGAGCTGCCACCGCTACCTATCCATTGTCGCCAACGTCCGTCTGACCATCCGATGGCTAATCGGAGCGATTGACTGGAGAGGCTAGGCGATGTCAACATCAGAACTCAAACACCACTATCAATCCTCGTTGTTAACAACCTGTCTATCTTCTACAAGAGTTGCCATCTTCTTCACCATGAAATCTTATTTTCCTACTATGACCACAAGCAAGGCTGTTACTACTAGTAATAACACAATGGTGGCAGAGGCAATAGCATAGGTAGCTAGAGTTTTTCAAAAAACAGAAAGGAAAGTAGATAGAAAAAGATCGAGTATTTCTGCACTTTTTGATGGTCGATGTCAAAATTTGATGTAACGGTTAGTGGTCTATTGCGGGAACGATGTGGTCATTCAGATAGACGGTGTTGATCAGACCTTGACGGTCACTAACAACGTCTAAAATGGGTAACTGTGGTATTGCTTGGTACTTAGGGTTTCAAGAGAAGGAAAGAAAGGAAGTGCTTTATGAATTTAAATTTTTTAAACAGACTGGAATGGAATTCCAACGGCATAGATATATTTGTAATTTATATTAAATAATATAAATTTATTTATTATTTTTTAAACTAATCGAGTATGCCTACAACATTGATGAAAAAATGTGAGTATATTTACAAAAAATGCTTATTTACTAGGTGATTTTGCAATATTACCAAAAAGGAACTATTTATTGATGACCTTTAGATTCTCGTGCATTGCCTTACATTGTGATTATAGTTTATAGGGTAACGATCATATGCTAACTTTTTCTCCACAGTTATAGTAAAAATACTTCATTTTTAGTTTTAGAAAATAGATTTTGAAAATCTAATTGATTAATCGTATTTGGGGCTATATGTTTAATTAAGATACAAAAAATCATATAAAAATCATATTATTTGGAGACTTAAATGGGTCCCAAAATTTATCTCATTTAGAAATGACATTTAAGTCTCCAAATGATATGGTTTTCTTATCTTAGCTAAAGACATAGTGCCAAACATGATTAATGAATTAGATTTTCAAAATCAATTTTATAAAACCAAAAATGAAGCATTTTCACCAAAATTATAATAAAAAAGTTTGCATGCGATCATTACCCTAGCTAGTTTAAAATAGTACATTCTTACCGTTATTATTTTCCTGTGTCAGATGGACACGTGGTTTTTTACATCACCTTTGAACCCATTTCATGGCTTTTTACATGCAATTCATTTCTATTAAAAGCCGTGAAATGTGTTTCCTTGGGTTCAATGAAAACGCAGTATTAGTAGATGGAAATTTTCAACAGTCCGATCGATATCCAACTGCTATTGCAAAAAAGCATAGGAAGTTCTTTTACACACCAAAGCGTAGAAGAGTATTACTCTTTTTATATAAGTTTTAGCTAATAAGGTGACTATAAACTAGCTAACACGCATAAAGCTATAACTATTTATACATGGTATTACAGTTAAAATTCTAAAGAGTTTTTCAATTGTAGCTAAGTAAAATATAATTAAAAAATAATGTAATTTATTCTTGAAACATATTTAAAGAATTGGATTGTCTTCAACACGACCAATTCCAACATGAGCCGTACCTTAATCATTAATCTAAAGACCAAAGTGTGATATTTCGCTGGATTCGAAAATTTGGTGCACCAATATGTGTGAATCTGGCACCCATTTCACACATACATGGTATTACAGTTCGCATGCTACGACGCTGCATCCTACTGGGCCAGATTACAAAACAAGGAGTTAAATTATGCATGGTCCTCTGTCATGCTAAAGCAGAGCTGTCCGCACTCGGGAAGAGTCCAATTCATCCGACTCCAGGCCAGAGCTTAATCTCAGCGGAGGTAAACTTGGAAGCATTGCGTCAGACTCTGATGCATCAGCAGTCCACAAATCAAAATTCAAGCAGGAAAAGTTGGTAACCAGGTCATTTGCCAAGGTAAAATGGCATGCGTTTCTTTTTTTTTTTATCACGAAATAAACTAATTTCCACGTCCTGGAGAGAAAATGGATAGGCATCCTTGAATAGTGGGTTGAGATGGGTCTAACAATGCCTAAATGAGACGAGGGAACCTGGGGCACGGAAACTTTCCAGCCCATGCTACCCTAATAGAGTGAGACTTTTTGCTGAACTCGGGTTGGCGTCCACTTAAATTTCACAAAGCTTAAGAAAATTAATTTCTAGACCCAACGTATTTATCCAACTATAACTCGCTGTCTGCTACTTTATCTCCTCCGGATGTTTTCCCATTCACAGCTACAAGCTCCGTATCAAAAATCAGTGTAGCACCACCTGTCATTTAAAGGAGAAAAGGACACACGAGCTTAGTTGGCATTAATTCTTGTAAGTGGTAGAATTTCTTCCCAGGAAGAACATTATTTCCTGAGAAGCAATTATTTGCAAATCTAATCTTTGGTCAAGATATGAGAAATGCAATGCTTCATGTCTCATGAGCATAAAAAGAAAAAAAAGGTACATCTTTAGTTTTCCTTGAGCATGGCACGGTACAGTTGGATCAGCCAGCATTTGACTCTGATATCCAAATATGAATTGTATCAAACATTTTTCGCACAAATCAGGGGGAATTGGACTTTGGACTTTTGTCTTGCTACACATGCAGGAGAGAAGTCCCCAAAGGGATTTCTTAAGAAGATGAATGATGCTACATCCCATCAGCCCATGTGAATCAGTACATAAAAATTTTTCTGTTCAAATAATGTGCCCTTGTTGGAGCATTTCATAAAGCAAATACCACAGTTATTAGCAAAATAAATGTGTCAAAGCCTAACCTGACAAGTGGTCCAGCATAATAACAAAATATAAAGATGGGGCATCTTACCAGGAATTTTCGGAGGGGAACCCTGGGCACCATAGCCAAGTTTTGAAGGTATCTTCAGCTTTCGCTTTTCACCCACACACATTCCCAACAATCCTTGGTCCCAACCTGCAAAACAGAATTGGTTCAACAACAGCAGAAAGCCATAGATCTGAGATGCACATAAAAAAAATCCAAGGCAAATGGTTGATCAAACAGTTGTGGAGTGCTCAATCGAGGTTAAACCATGATGAGAGTGACCAGATGTCATTTGCTGCCTTTCGAAAGAAATAAGATAAGAAAGAAAGCAAATTTGTGATATTGCAATGTGAGAGGTTCTTAGAGTTTTTCTTAGATTGTAGTTGAGAAAAAACCACAAGTTATTTTTGTTAGGGAAAGACTTTTTACACTCCACATAAGAGCTCTCAGCAGCTTCACGGGGTATGGTGCAAAAGTCCTCAAAATTTTACTCTTTTTCTTGCCCAAATAGAAGCTCAAGTTTTCTTTTTCCTTCTTTTACCCAAAGCATAATGTAAATTGTCGTTTTGGATTTTGAGTGTACACTTTTTCACCTGAATTAAAAGCAATTTTGGGTTCTGTCATTATAATGTTGCACAGTTTAGTTGTCATCTCATAGTTATTGTAATCCAATGGACTCTGAATCAAGACCTTTCTCTGTTGATTCATTTCCAGAGAGTTAAATGGTCATAAGATGGCCTCTGTGCTAGTGCCTTCAAGGGTCCAACTTGGATTGGGCCTGAATAGACCAATCAGCCAAACTTTTGGCCAACAAGGAATTTCAGTATTTTAACACAAGGCTTGGGCTTAGAACTTCAATCCCCAGCATCACCTGTCCTCGTGTTTGGCTTTGATTAACCCCTTGGGTGACCTGACAAAACCCAAACTTGATCATACGTACATAAACTATGCAATGAGACTGTAATGTTTCATAAATTCAAGGAAAAAACACTTTATTATGAATAGCTGCTATTCAAATTCTTTGGCTATAACTCTTTTAGATACTAATCTGAATTTCTGGACTGTATGCTTATCATTGCGTATTTTTGTAAGTGTATATATTGGTAAACGTAAGTCTACCGGTCATACCCTACCATACCAACCAACCCAAGGTTGCGTTTGGAGCTCAGGTTGAAATTTTTGCAAATGTGGTTTGGTTTGGACCAGATGATTTCCTGCCCAATCCCTGACAGGGCTAACACTATTAGCTGTATCTGGCAACTGCTTCTTTGGATGATATTTTAAACTATTCTCCCCCCAGCCCGATGATGACAATGGAGATGATGAAGATCAAATTTGTGTTATTTCAATCATTCAGACAGTCACAACGTTACCTGGTTAAATCTCTAAAAGCAGAAATCACAATGAGCAGTACTAACCTTTAATAACTTGACCAGTACCAAGTTCAAACTCAATGGGATCACCCCTTTCAAAGCTGGAATCAAAGACTGTTCCATCAGTGAGTTTTCCCTGATACAGACAACAGTCTTAGTCTATAAAGAGAAAGCAAAATAAAGAACATAGATGAGAAGGAAACCAGGTTTTAAAGTATGGTATTGTTTGAAATATTACATTATTAAGATGGTGTATCCACTGAAAACAGATGAATTTAAAGTTAGAAAGTTTTGCATCCATTATAGAACAATAGCATGATTTCAAGCAAACATTCATTACTTCGATGTATTCTTGATCTTCATGAATTGGACTGTTTCTTTTCCAACATAATCGACTTGGCAAAATTCTGACATGTGCATTTATGAAGATTTCAAATTTGGCAATCTAAGTATGGTTTTGAGGATAAACATATAGGTAGACTGAGGGTTCCAAAGAATGGATGGCATATTTAAACCAGCACTGACTGTAGAATTAAGTTCATGAATACATTAGCACACAAAAAACACTGGCATGTAATATTTATTGGCAGTCATACACTGAGCTACATAGATCACCAATAATTACCAAAAGGAAGCAAATCAACCAACACTATGTGGCTCCTTGAAAAGAAGTCTGAACTTGCAAATTATTCTCATGAGGAAAACAGCAGCTGCCATAACAATGCATAAAAATGTCAAAATTAAATCACTCTAGTAATTAACATAGTTAAACTTCGAGCTCCTAGCCACCTGAATTCCTTACTTCGCTTTCCCATGCGCCATCACTTTCAATTTTCAATATAAAATAAATGCATCTAGAAATTTTACAATTCAAGATTCCAAGTGGGGCCCACAAGTGAGGCCCATCAAGTGCATTGCACCATCCTCCCCTATTTGGAAGGAACTTGTCCTCAAGTTATGCCCAATTTATCCTCAAATGTTGACAAGTCTTGTACATTTAATGTGAGATAAATGCGCATGTCTGGGGAAAAAATCAATATTGTAGGTATTCTCAAATTGCTTGCATTTCTTCTTCCTCTTCTTCTTCAACTTCATCTGCTTCTATCTCTTCCTCTTCTTCTCTTCTTGTTTGAACTTCTTAATGATTATATGCAAACCAATGTTATCAGAACCAAACCAATGATTGAACCGGTCCATTGATAGATTCAGTTAAAACTGGTTCAACTGTTGGTTTGAAATATAATGAATGGAATTAATCTTTAATTTCACTTAAAATGGGCTCTATAAACTATGATCATGTATGATCATGTAAAATTTCATCACAACCCCCAACCCACTTTTTTAGTGGCTGCCAATACCAGAAATCAAAAATCTCTTTTTTTTTCAGTGATGAAAATCCCTTTTCTTCTTCATTGATGTTGAAGGTAGGAGCAGCATGTCTAAAAGTCACAACTTATACCCATCTACATTACAAAGTAATGGATGAACAATCGCCCTTACACATATCATCTAATAAGAAAGTTTAAGGAAAGAGACCTTTTGGCTTCCAACCTGTTATATCTGAGGGTGCATAGGCAAGTATGCATCCTAAACGAAAGCATGAATATTGGAAATGGGAGAACCGGTCAAATTGGTTTAGATGGTCTAACCAGCTGGTTGAACAGTTCGCAAGGTTTATTATTTAAACTGAGATCCAGAGCAACCCTGACTGGCTAAGAGACCATTTCCCAGTCAGACTGATTGAAACGGCTCCAGTTCTGATAAACTGATGCAAACCATAGCTTCTAACATTTTGAACTCCAAAACATAATCATGGTCAATAGCAGCCACCAATATTAAAATTTTCTCCACCAAATGGATCATGTAATATGAAAAGGTTCTTGCAGTAATTTGAAAAATTCACATGACCAAAATCAACAACTTAACCCTGATTCAGGTAATTAATGTTGTTAATAACCAAATTTCCATCTCCAAGGCATGCACCACCACAAAGAACAAGCCAAGAAATCTCAATGATAATCTTGTGATCTCGTCCATCCAACTTACAACTTTTGTATACACCAATGTTGGTCTTTTCAAAGATCCATAACCAAAGCATTAACCACAACCAAAGCCTTTGTTAATGCTCCAGCAACATCCTCAAGTCTACCTATCTTGAACCAAAAACCATACTCTGCAGCTAAAATACAATAAAAATGCTAAAAACCATAGCCAAATTCTGTTGAATGAGTCCCCAATAAAGTCACTAATTTTTCAGCAAATGCAATGATACTGATGGGTTTTTTGCTTGATCTAGAGCTAGTTTGATTTGGCTGGAGTTTATTGGCTAATGGCCAGTAAGCAACTAAAGCCGATAAATGACTAAAGTTAAACAAGCAAAGAATGTTTGATACAATTGAAATAAATAGCTTAAACTGTTAAGCCACGTTTGATGCAGCTGAAGCTGAAATGCTGAAATAATGGATAAAGGTTTAAATTGCTATCATAAATCCACAGCTAAATACTTAAAGTGTTATTTTAAGACAACATAATTGAAATATAGGGATTAAAGAAAAACAACTTTTGTAAATGTCCACTTGACAAATAAATACCAAAAGCTAAAAATGGATGAAATATTTACAACTCTATTTAGATGGACTGTCTGAATTTTGGAACCATCTTGACTAACAATTGTGTCTTTATATATGTGATCTTAAATGTTTGATTGTTCCTCAATAAGCTGTAGCATCTTTCTCAACCTTGGTATGCGTCATTCATGCATGTTAATTTTGGACCATCCAATTTGTGAGGCCTAACTAGATGAATAGTGAGATGAAAAAATGCACTATTGTTACAGTTGGTTTACAAGTATATTAGTTAGGTGAAATTGGTCCATAATTGGTGAAAATTCACAATTAGACCTTGCCAAATTTTCAGGAAACTGCTGTGGGCATTTCAACTGTGGAATCAATGCTTATAGACAGGTTGAATAGACAAAGGTGTGGAATGAAGTAGCCAGTTTTAAAAAGTGGGCATGTGACATTGAGTCAATCAGATGACATTTAGAGTGGTGGGAAAGAGGTGCCATAAAATTGATGATGGAAATAAGTAAAAGGTGGACAACATAGTTTAATTAATAGTATGGAACTATGGATCACCTTAATTGTGAATGGATAAGAGAAATTTTGAAAATAATAATCAATGACGAGTTTGACTAGCTTGATATTGTGAAACTTATAATAATTGGATATTACAAACATGATATACTAGTGAAGGAGTAGAGGGTGACTGGGAATAAGTGGAGCAAGAGGAGAAGTAGCATTAAATTCTTTCCTTATCAATTTATGTGTTTTATGTTAGTTGCATGATTTGAGAATTCATAATTTGATCATTATTATGTAATTTTTCTTGAAAATAAGAAATTTAACTTGTGATATGTTTTATGTTATAATTTATTATATGAATTTGTGATCATGTAAACCATAAAAAGGGTAAACAATAAGTAGCAGAGTGTTCATATGGGTGGATCACCAGAAATATGACACATGCAAAGTGGAGTATCACAGCAAGATTTCACGCATGACTCACAAGAGGCAAACAAAGAGATAGATAAAAGGGGGATAAATTTTAACAAGGCAAATGAATTTAATTTACATATCATGATCGAGTATATTAAAAACTTGTCACAATTTATTTGAAATTCTATTTTCATGATTGGAATTCCCATTTATTATACTTGTTAAGCTATGATGATCATGCTTGCTTACTAGGTCATGAGCTCACTCATTATTTTCCTGGATATGCAAAACAACATGGAAATAAGACAAAAAGCTATGGGAGAATGGTTGAAAGAGAAAAGTCAGTGGACAAGGTAATTAAAATTATACTATCCTAAATGGGTTAATGAATTAATTATTTATTTTGCAGGAATTTTTTAGATTATAAATATTTGAACAAATTGTGAAGAACTTATTTATTGATTATTTTGCATGAGACTTCAATTATAATATTTAAGTTATAAAAACTTTATTTACATGGATAGATAACTTAAGTAGATTAAGAATTTTAGTTGTTGTTGTTTACTTAGGTTTTAAACTTAATCCTAGGCTTGTTGTGCCTCACGTGTTTATAAGAATCGTTCTCAAACACATGGCCATTCATGCACTCGATTAGTTAAAATTTTCTTGGTACAAGACTTGATGATAAAGTGATCATGAAGATAGGGTTATGATCACATGGAAATGTGTTCACTATACTTATAGAGAAAATTCTTAGTTTGAGGCCCACAACAATGTACTTATAAAATCCAATCCGTTCATTATGTTTAGGTTTTTATTAAACAAAAAAAATCAACAATGATGAATTGGTTAGATTTCAAAACAATACATCCTTGTGGCTCTTAACCAAACATTTTCACCACAATTGTGGTAAAAACAATTTTATTTGAATGTAATCCATGATGATAATATATAACAGAGATGCAAATATGCATACACTTTACTATTACCAACACACATATTTGTATATATGTGCAAAATTTTCAGTTTGAATCTTTTCAAAAAAGAAAAAAAAAGTAAGTTATGACAAATCTGTCGCTAAATTTTTTTTAACTTTTGTTTATTCCAGTTGTTATAAAATATTTTCAACACCAAATCAAACAATTCATGGGTATTTATTTATATGTTGTTCTTTTCATGTCTTGGCTCTTACAAGTCTTGAGAAAACTACAGAAAAGAGCATAAAAGAACAAAATCTTCTACAAACAGAACTTCGCCACTCTATTCATCACTAACATCATCATAAGTTGTTTTCCACATAAGTGAGGTCAGCTACATGGATCCTGTTGCACCTTTTTTGTCAATCTTAGGCTATGCTCTAGTAAGCCCAAGCAATTTCATATCTTTCCTAATAACCTCACCAACCAATTTATTTTCCCAATTTTAATGATCCAGCACTTTGCCAACTTTGAATTCAGTTCCTTTTTCAAAAATATGGCACCATATCCAGAAGAATGAGGTGCAGAAGATTCATAAAATCCATCTATCACTTCACAGTCTTCCTAGTAAACCTGTCGCCTTTTTTCAAGAGAGCTTTCATCCTCCCTGAATTTATGTCATTGTATTGAAAGCTCTTTTCCGCAAGCAAGTTCTTTTGTCATTCGTTTCATTGAATCCAGAATCCAATAACTTTAAGTCTGCCAGGGACTTTTATGCATTGAGGAAGCGTGTTTGCTTTTCCTTCATCACGAAAAAAATTCAATTGCATTTTTGTTTTCCCCAAATCTGATACCATCAGAGGTTAGCATAACACGACCATCGAGTCAAAGATTGTGACATGGCATAAACACATACCAATTCCGAGTTACACATGTCATTGTCAACCACTGACCAAGGAGTTTTCAGAAGCATCCATTAAATACAAAACGAAGTGTCAGTATCACTTACCCGATAGTGTACTTTGATTCTATCACCCTTGTGAGCTTGAACTTCACATGATTCAGGCTTATGCTGCAACACCAAAATGAGATCGTATCAAGGAACAGTGAAACTGAGGATGTGATTAGATTTATTCTCTCTTTTTCATTGTTTTTTTTTGGGCATTGAAATTTTGAGTTGCTTGTACAAATTTATTCTTGTTCATGCTAACTCCAAATAAATACATAAAAACCAAAGGCATAATAGGCAAAGCTATACACCAGAAGTTCTGTTTGCGAGGTTACTTTTGAATGGTACATGCCACGTTACATCATCCAGCTCCTTACAATTCTCCCAAATAATAGATAGAATCCTTAACCTGGTGTTAATCTCCACGATTCAAATGCAATTAAGGATAAATTTAGCACGGGAAAAGCACTACATTAAATACGTCATGCAGCTGCGATTAGACTGATTGGATTATCCAAACCTCCGACTTCTATATAGGCAAACTTTTGGATCTGCATTGACCTTTTTTTCACCTTATCCAGCCATATGTAAGGTGTCAACCTAGCACCATCGACAACATAAATCTGACATTAAACACTGGTTGGTGGCAAATCTAAAGACCCTAACAATTTTAACACTTTAACTCTGCTTCAACTGAACAACTATGATCGATCAGCCGTGGTCATGCTTCAAGAAGACTTCCTGCAAGGAATGGCAAACAATGCCGCCTGCAATGTGCTGCTCAAACAGCTTAACCCCCAACTACCAAGAGGCAAAGGCGATCAGTAAAATCAAATAACTAAGAAATTTAGCAGAATGCCAGGGATCGAGAACGGCCTCATTTAAAGCCAGACGAATTAGCAACATCCACTCGATTGGACGCAACAACAACTACTACGCCCAAAATCAATAGAAACTCACACACCTTAACACGAATCTGTAAAAAAATACTAAGCCTAAAATCAACAGAAATTCACATACCTTGACACCGATCTGTAGCTCTGTAACATCCGCGGATTTCTTAGCAGCAACTGAGAATTTAAAAAACAACCGATCACTCGACAGACTAAAACTCTGATAAAGAGAAAGGAAAAGGAAAAAAGATCTCCCATGCGAAAGCAACGATCTGCTTTCCCATTGAAAGAGAAGCACCATATCGGATTGTCAATCAAAAGTAGTGAAGCAAATGGAAATCCCGAAGCGCATTATCGATAAAATGTAGGGAAGAAATCACATAAATGCATCGATGAAGAAGGGAGAAGAGGTTGCCTGGTGCAGAAGGAACGGAAAGAAGTAGAAGCAGAAGAGAAGAAACGGCGAAGAGGCTGCAGACTTTGGACGCCGCCATGTGAAAATCTCAAAACAACTTGCGGAAGATGGAAAGAGGATAAATGTTTTGTAGATGCTCTTGGAGACCGTATCTCTACGTATAGAAGTAGGATACGTAGCGGGCCTATGATGCGTTGCCGCCAGCGCAGTTGACGCATCGTGCAATACATTAGGGTTTGTTTAATTTGGCTCATTTTTTGGGCTTCTGATCTATTTGTTCAAAGTGAGTTATCCGGAAAAACAAAATATTTTTGAGGAAGCTCACAAAATATCAAAATATGTTTCTTTTCCTCCCCCGCTTTCAACGGTGAAACCTTCAAGATTTTTTATATTTTGTGATGCCGCGACGCAACTATTAATGTTGTACGCCAATCGTTGCACACCATCGTATGATCATCATATGATAAAACTGGAGTGGATCAAGGCCTTCGGTCGGGGCGCAAAATTTATTTCCTAATAATATGTTTTATAATATTAAATATTTAAGAAAATTATTTGATATACTTTATAATAATATTTTTAAGAAAATTCTTTGTTGTAGCTTATAACTTATAATAATATTTTAAAAAAATTATCAAACATCATAAAATTATTTGACTGAATTATATTCTAAAATAAAACCAAGTCATTTGTGGAGAAAATTTTCTGAAATGTGACCCATTCAAAAGATAAAAAATCAAGTTTGATTTATAAATTAAAATTGACTATGAATGTTGGTCTGCATGGGTGTGAATTGAGTTTCATAAATTTTTGATCAAATTAAGAAGTACCATGAGAGAAAATATAAAATACCTTATAAGTATTATAGTGGTTCAACCTCTAAAGAAATTGTTTTCTGTTTCATTCTTTACGACAATTTACTTAGGTTCTATTAAATACAATCTTACACAAGATTGTTGATTTTCTATAGCTTGCTCACCGATAAACTCTTATAATAATCGTGCTTACCAACAAACTCTTATAATAATTATACTCATCAATAAACTCTTATAACAGTCACCCTGAAAGTATATCAACTTTCAAAAGCAACAATTTCCCTTGCACTATAAGTATTATAAGAAAAAGTATCTTATACGACTAATATTTTGTAGCTAAATTTGTATTTGTTGTATGTATTATTAAATATAGTCAAACCTTGCCATATATAATAACATATGAGACAACTTATGATTTGTTATATATTTGAAAGCAACAATTTCCCTTGCACTGAGTATTATAAGAAAAAGTATCTTATACAACTAATATTTTGTAGCTAAATTTATATTTCTTGTATGTATTATTAAATATAGTCAAACCTTACCATATATAATAACATATGAGACAACTTATGATTTGTTATATATAATATTATAAGTAATACAATTATTAACGTATGCAGCAATAGTTAACTTTGTATAATATTATATGTAGTACAACTCATTTTGTTGCATATAAAGTTATTTGCAACCAATTTTTGCTACATAAAATAAGTACATGGAATCATTTTTTGCTATATTTGATTTTATATATAGTCATACTTAATTGTTGCATGTAAAATTATATGCAATAATTATTGTATATGTATTTATATTGCATAATTTAAATAAAATATATATGTAAAATATTAAATGTAACCAAAAAGGGCACTTAATTTAAAATTATTTGTAGCAAAACTTAGCACTACATATTATCAGACCTGAAGATTAGACAAAAACCTAAGAGGGGAAGGTTGAATTGGGTACTTAAAAATTATTACTCAACCCCTTTAGAATTAATTGTCCTTCTAGCAATCAATTACTTAATAAACTAAAGCACAAGTAAATAAGATACAAGAATTTTTATAGTAGTTTAAGTAAATACTTTACTCCATTCTTCCAATAACACTTTCCCTCTTAATGTCTTGGGTTCCACTATTCCTAATAATAGAAATACAATAATGCTCTTATCACTCTTCTAGATTTTAACTCTATGGGGCATAAACATAGTACTCTCATAACTTTTCTAGATTCTAGCTATAAGGGGTGTATTAATACAGTGCACTCAACACTTTTCTAAATTTCAGTTTTAGGGGACTTGAATAAATAGCTCTTGTCTGTACTCAGACAGTTATAATTATTGAGTCTAATATCAATCGCTAGCTCAAGAAATTTATAGTGAATGAATATCAGAAGTTGAAGCATGAGTATTCCCCAATAAACACAAATATTTCTTAATAAACACAAAGGAAGAAATCCGAATATTGAATACAGAAGTAAATGATCTTCCCAATGGTTGGTTGGGAGCCTTCAAAGAGGGTTGAGGAAGGTTTAAATGCAAGGCTCTTGACTCTTGAAGAATAACAGAAGGTTTAGCTCGATAAATGCTTTCAAGAGGATTTTTGAATGATTTTCTTGATACTTGGTTATTTCATGCTCCAATGATACTTCATTTATAGCTGCTTTGAATTATAGCTGCTAGTAGTAGGTGAGCTCCATTAATGATAAAAGACATTTAAATTCTTTGACTTCTGCTTAATCCTCGTCTATTGAAATGCATGCAGCGCTGATTTTGGAGAAGATAATTTCCAGTTTCTTAATAAGCTTTAATCGAAATATTGCCGCAATAGCTGACTCTTTCATCAATATGGAAAGGGTGCTATTAATATTGAATAAAGAGCAATGATTCAGTTTGACCGTTGCTCGTCTTTACTTATGACAGATGAAGTATCTGTTCAGTTTTTCATAAGACAATGTTCTTTCATCTTCTAGTTTGTCTCTTGTAAGTAGCAGACGAATCATGGAAATGTCGTTTCATCATATCTTCTGATAGGTTATCTATTTAAGTAACAGATAGATGTAGAAGAATTATCCTTTTCGGTGCTTTGTCTTGTGAATTGTTTATTGAATCGTAGAAGCACGGATGACTTGTTCTTCAGCACTTTGTCTATTGAGATATTTGTTGTAAGTGATAGACGGATTGTTGGAGCACATACAAGTTTTCTTTATTACTTCATTTAATGGGTTGCCTGTTATAAGTGACAAATTAAGCACTGAGGCATAAATGAGTTTTTCTTCACGACTTTATCCATTGAGTTGCTTGTTGTAGATAATAGATGAGCTTAATTGAATAGATAAACGTCATTACTTCGCCAAATGAACTTTTTGCTCTGCCATACAACCTTGACTTTTCCACTTTGTCTGTTTATAACAGACGATCATTGGTTTACTTATAATAGAAGAAGTCTTTGGCCTGTTATACGATCATTCACTGCTCCTACTTAAGGATCTTCACTTCTCTGTCATTGTCTATTGCCAATAGACAATCATTTGCTCAGTTGTGGCTTACTTGTGATGGACGAAATCTGTTGTATACATACTGTTTTGCATCTATTAAATATAATCTTCCACTTCGACAGACGAATAAAAACAACTGAATCCTTTTCATTTGTGTTTTGTCTTTAACGATACTTCATCTTTTGCTTCTTTACTTGCCCAAGCCTTGACTCCTTGGAATATGTTTTCCTTGTTCATTTTTCATAAGACTTGCAACTTAATTTTGCATACTAAAATCTTGGCAATAACCATCAATACATAATATCTAATTAAGTTTTATTTGTCACTAAAATCATACATTTATACCAACACATATAATACTACATACAACCAAATGTCATTGAGCTTATGTTTTATATGCATCAACTTTTGGTTGCATTTATTATTACATGTGACCAAAAATAGTGTTGCATATAATATTTTATATAGCTCGTGTAATCTTGAATGTAGCTAAATGTGTTTGAGTTTATGTTTTATATGTGATCATGCTTTGATGCATTTGTTATATGCAACCAAAATAGCACTGCATATAATATTACATGTACTATTATATGTAGCAAAATTTAATGCTACATATAAAATTATATGTAGCCAAAAGTTGCTACATATTATATTGTTTGTTTAAATTATATATTTAAGTTCTTTAATTATATTTATATGGATTATTTTAATAACATAGAAACATAGGTAATATAAAAATGGCAAATTATGTAATATTAATATAATAAGGTAATGTATCTACTAAAAACCTACTAACTTTGGAAAATTTTACCTTTGTTAAAGTACTTTATAGATTAATATTACCAATTAATCTAAACTTTAGAGCATTAGATAATGAAAATTACTAAAATATAAGATTAAAAATAAATTAACTAATATTTTTATTATCTTTACATATTTTTTCTTTTTTCTCATTTGGAAATAAAATATTTAATCTTTTATATGCAATTTTTATTTATTTAGTTCACTTATATGCCTACAAACATTGGAGTTGTGATTCAAAATGACCACATTGAAACTTCAAAAAGGTTGAAATAAATAAAAAGTATTCGCATAAGATAATTTTGATCAATTACTTAGTATAAGGGGGAAATATGTTGAGACTAGATGTATAATTTTGATGGCAACACAATTTGTAAATAACTTGAACTAATAAAGTTTTGCTAACATTTTGAGCAATAAAGAAAATGAGTTGGACTATATAGGTTTGTTAGGGCAACTGGAATGACATTCTCAAGCTTTGAATAAACAAAGGAGAGCTACATAAAGTTTCTTATAAACTCGAAGAAACTAGTTGATGTAAGAGTTCTTGGTGATCTCTGAAAACCAAGGGAGATATAATTCCATACATGGATAATGAAACCTAAAGTTGGGATACTTTGGAAAGAGAAAAATGTTCTAAGGGGGCTCAAACCACTATAATTCTTGTACGTATATTACTGTGTGATTATGTGATTCTACTTGATTCCTAATTTTACTTGATTTTGTATTTTGCCAAACACTTTGTTTTGGTACCAACGATTTATCATTAAACTCAATCTCATTAATTGGTATCCTCGAAATACACTTGACTACATTTATATCAAGGGAAAAGCAATTGATAAAATATTATAGCAATTATATAAAAGCTTGAAACATAATAATGATGTATATGTAAAATTTATTTAAATTTATATAATTAAGTGTTCTTTTTTAAAATTATTATTTATGTGGATTATAAACATATAATAAAAAATTTAATATGCCAATCAGTTCAAGCCTTTAAGGTAAACAAGTACTTTGTAATTTTTAAAAATTATTAATAAAAAATCCAAATAATATATAAATTAAGGTGAAAAAAGGAATTAAATTGAAAATTAAAACATTTATAACTCTAATCTTGAATGAAAAAATTATATAATTTGCCAAAACATAATACATATGTATTAAAAATCTAGTTCATATATTATAGTATACGTAGCAGTAATTTGCTACATATACTATTATAAAATAATTTATTAAAAAATAATTAGCATATAAATTATGGTGAAAGAGAAGGAATAAAATTAGAAAAGGTGATTACTTGTGATTTTAATTTAAAAAATAAAGTATATATTAAATAATATAATTTTTAAAAATATAAAATATATAGTAAAAATCTGCAATACAAACCACAGTATAAATAGAAGCAATTCTATATATATACACTTATATATAATTGATTTTATTTTAAAAAACTAACTAGCATGTAAATTATGGTGAAAGAGGAGGAATAAATTAAAAAAGATAATTTTCATAACTTATTTTTTTAAAATTATACATTAAATAATATAATTAGAAAAAACATAGTTTCACTAAATATACTAAAACATTTGGCTACATATACTCTTATATATAAGAAAATTAATTTATTAAAAATAAATTAAATAGCATAAAAATTAGGGTGAAAGAGAAGGAATAAAATTGAAAAAGATAATTACTAGTAACCTTAATTTAAAAAAATATATGTTAAATATTATAATTTTGAGAAGTATAATATATGTAACAAAAATATGCTCTATTTACATGAATTTTTATATACAAAAAATATTTTATAAAAAATAAACTAAAAATTATATAAATGATGGTAAAGGAGAAGGAATAAAATTGGAAAAGATGATTATTTATGAATCTAATTTTCAAAAAATATATTTTGAATAATATAATTTGTCAAAAGATAGTAATGTAGCAAAAATATGATATAATTACTATTATATTTAATAATTATTATTTTATTAAAAAATTAATTGAATAACATAGAAATTATAATGAAATGGAAGGAATAAAATATAGAAAGACAAATTATTTGATGCCTTATTTTTTAAATAAATTATATATTAAATAATCTAAATTGTCGAAAGATGGTAAATGTAGTTAAAATTTGATATAAATACTATTATATTTAATAATCATTATTTAATTAAAAAATATATTAAATAGCATAGAAATTATGAAGAAATATAAGGAATCAAATATTGAAAGATAATTTATTTGATGCCATATTTTTTTAAAAATAAATTATATGCTAAATAAAATAATTTATATTATGTTAACATTTTTTGCTCATATAGTATTTTATATTAAAAAATTATTTTATTAAAAATGATTCTAAAAAGTTTAAAAAGGATTATAAATATGATCATTATTCTTTTATGATATAAGAGTCTAAATGAAATTTGAAACGGTACCTCTAATTTTGTTTCTTTGAATGGACCGATTTTGGCCTGGAATCAAATCCACCTAATCTTGAAAGAAGAAGGGTTGGATCGATTTTCGAACTGATTTCACATAAAAACAAGATAAGATTTTTGGAAATAGAATTAAGATAAAGTTGGCTAATAACTGAAGGGAACCGACCCGACTTGCACCTTCGTCATTAGAACTTTATTTTCTTTATTGAACGACTTCTTTTTTTTCATGAAAAATAAAACCAAAAAAATGGTCACCTTCAATTGGAATTCCGATAATGCCAGCCAAAAACCATCGAAATCGGATGCTTTTTTAACAGCATCTGCGCACTCGTGGGCCGTCAAAACGCTTAGGCAGGCTCCGGCGTTTAACAAGGTCTTCCGGCTCTTGCCTCATTAACAAATGAAAAGACGAGCCTTTGACAGAGCGTAATCGTCGATATGCGCGCATGCGGAGCAATTAAGCCAAGATGGGGATTGCGAATTCTACCTGGAACCCATTCATTCCAACCAAACGATGATAATGCGGCGGCCCGATAATCGGTATTCTATGCATGCCGAAAGCCCGTGCATCAAACAGCACAATATGTAGGAGTACCGAATAAATATGCGTAGAAGCCTAGAAGGCAGACAGGAAACAGAAGAATGAGCGAAAGAAAAGGAAGCTTAAATACCCCGGGGAAACCCCAGATCTCCAACACCGCCACCACGCGAAAAACTTAAAAATTTCATTCCATAACGCCACAACCTTCGTCAAATCTCTCTCTCAGCAGGAAAGCCCTAACCCTCCCGCAGGCCAGAGGAGGAGGAGGAGGAGCAGAGAGCGAGAGGGAGAAAATGTCCGAAATGGGCCCATCGTCCGACGTGGAGGGCATCGATGCCGTCCGGATGACCTGGAACGTGTGGCCGAGATCGAAGGTGGACGCCAGTAAGTGCGTCGTACCGGTGGCAGCGTCCATCTCCCCGATCCGTCCGTCGCAAGACATCCTCGTCCTCTCCTACCTCCCCCTCCGCTGCAAGTCCTGCGCCGCCACCTTAAATCCCTACTCCCGCGTCGACTTCTCCGCCAAGATCTGGATCTGCCCCTTCTGCTTCCAGCGCAACCACTTCCCTCCCGCTTACGCCACCATTAGCGAGTCCAGCGTCCCTGCAGAGCTATACCCCCAGTGCTCCACCGTCGAGTACTTGGTCTCCCCCGCCGACCCCTCGTCGCCGGCGCCGCAGCCCGTCTTCCTCTTCGTTCTCGACCTCTGCCTCATCGAGGAGGAGCTCGAATTCGTCAAGTCCGCCCTGCGCCGGGCTATTGGCCTCCTGCCTGACAACGCTCTGGTGGGCTTCATCTCCTTCGGGACGCAGGTGCACGTCCACGAGCTGGCGTTTGCCGATCTGATGAAAGTTTATGTTTTTAGGGGGACGAAGGAGATCACGAAAGAGCTGGTCTTGGATCAGCTGGGACTGGCGGTTGGTGCCCAGAGGGGAGGGGGGTATCCTAAGGGAGCACCGAATGTTATGGCACTCGGCAATGTTAGCAGGTTTCTCCTGCCTGCGTCTGAGTGCGAGTACACACTCAATTCTGTGAGCAATCTCTTCCCTCTGCTTCTTCTACTCATTTGGTTTGGTGAGGAATTGCGCAATTGTCAGCTTTTGGCGACATTGACTTAGATGGGGCTAAATTGATATTGGTTACAATAAAAAATCCCGCTACTTTTGAATGATCCTAGCCACAGCCATCAAGTTTTTGATCTGCATTTGAATGGCTTAAAAAAACTGATGATCATTACTGAAGTATGGATGTTCAAGTAGTGGATTGGTAGGTTGGTTTGGATGGTCAGATTTTGTAGTTTGTAGCTTCTCTGATCTGGCAACAACTTGCGGAACAATATGTGTTACTGAATGCTGGCCCCAACTGTATGGAATTGATGGCGTGGTGAAAAAAAAATGAAATTAAATTGCTTTCCTAGAAACCTCAATGTGCCTACTTTTTGTTGAATGCTTTGGGGTTTCAATCTCTAGGGATTCACTTGGTATCTCTGGCTTGTATGATGTTATAGCAGTAAAGGTTGCATATGAGATTAATTTCTGTTTTGGTATCTATTCCCCTCCTTTTGGCAGTTATTGGATGAGCTGCAGAGAGATCAATGGCCAGTGGAAGTTGGCAATCGGCAATTGCGGTGCACTGGTGTTGCTCTGAGTGTTGCAGCTGGTCTTCTTGGAGCATGTTTACAAGGCACTGGGGCTCGTATTATAGCTTTAGTGGGTGGTCCATGTACAGCGGGTCCAGGAATGGTATGAGAATATTCATCTGAACACATCATTATCAACTAAGTTTTACTAGCTGTTTGGATCCCTTTTTTTAATGCACATAAAGCCTTGTAAAGTTTGTACACAATCAATTATTTTGCCCTCAACCTTACTTTGCATTCTATTCACAATCACTGGTATAAGAAACAAAGAATACTCCGTTAATGGGAGATTTGTATTTTTAATGTTTCATCCATATTTTGCTCAACATTAGTTTTGTACATTAACTGCGCATATGAATCTTGCTTTTTTTTATTAAGTGGCTAGTGGGATCAATTACCAAAAAATAATAAAGTAGGAGTAGAAACTGAAGAAAGGGAAAGAAAACCAAGGTAGTAAGCATGAACTGCTGGCTCATTTGGGGTGTACTTGTTTTTACTTAACATAGGCTTAAGTAGTGCAGCTGCAAATAGGTAACTCTACAGGCTGAAGTTATGAGTCAGATGTTTTTGATTCACCCCCACTTGGGCAACTTGGGCCAATTTACTTGGGATGCAAGCTATGGATTAATACTAAGTGTAATGAATTGGGAGATATTTTAGTAGGAAGACCATGTGGACAGGTGAAAAATATTGGCTTGGAGCATTTAGGTTCCATAGTAGAAAGTTTATTCTGTAGGTGGATTCCCAGGTTTGTTGTTGACTGTTACTATGCTTGCTGTCAGAGAAAGAACATGTAGTAGAAGGCATGATGGAATTCTATAAACTGATTAGTGTAGTAAAAGGCAGTGTGATAATCACATTTGTAGTTGAGCCTGCTGCCTGTGTTATTATAGTGCAAATTGGATCCAACTTGTTGAAGTAAATGACTAAATGACACATAGACACTAGATAAAAAACTAATGAGAGATGCAAATATGACTGGGCCACAAATGAGAGATGCAAATATGACTGGGCCTCAAATGAGAGATGCAAATATGATTGGGCTAAAATTGACAAAGTGCAAGAAAGCTACTGGGAGTCATTTGCCCTAGTCCATTACCGTGGCCATAGAATTAGTGCTCATTGATTGATTGACCAACACATGAATACATGAACATCCCATAATGTTTAACACATTCATACATATTTGGAAACGAAAACATTTTCTTATTCCCCTTGAAATTCGTAAGTAATTTAAAAATGATTTTTTTCGAGAGAGAACTTGTAGCCAACAAATAGACTGGATACAAATTGATTGGATACTGCTCATGAACTTCAAACTCTCACTTGTGAAGGTCAAAATTACTATGTAATTATATTGTTTTACTCTTAATTGGAGTTGTGCTCGGTATTTGCTTGCAAGTGGTCGACATCAACTGAGCAATAGATCCATTCAAGGAAAGGAAGTTGTAAAATCCCCAAATCTAGCCAATGTGAAGTATTGTTCACTTTGGACCCAATAGATCCCGTTGACACCCATAACCTGCACGGTTTAGCCCATTTGAGCCAAATCTCTAGCCCAAAAGGTATCTTACAATGACTTGCTACTGTTCACATTTGAACAACTGATCTTTTACTTAGCTCAATTGGTAAGAAAGTTACATTCGAAACCAATTTGATTTGAGATCAGGAGTTATAAGTGTGAACCGTGGCGAATCATTGTGAGATGCCTTTTGAGTTAGAGATTTGACTGAAAGGGCAAAACCGTGCGGGCTATGAGTGCCAACGGGATTTAGTGGGCCCAAAATGGATAATACTTCACATTGGATAGAGTTGGAGGTGTTACAGAAGTAATAGCTTTCTTTAGTATTCTTTTGATGTTTTTTTTTCTTATTTTATTCTATAAGAATGACTTGCAACAATGATGAGGTAATCATTGAACTAACCGCTGATTATGATATCT
Source organism: Pouteria campechiana (assembly GCA_036873735.1). Classification (NCBI taxonomy): domain Eukaryota; kingdom Viridiplantae; phylum Streptophyta; class Magnoliopsida; order Ericales; family Sapotaceae; genus Pouteria; species Pouteria campechiana. Next base: position 31,782 of record JAYJMB010066478.1, read on the forward strand.
ATAAGATGCGCTTGCCTGCAGCAACTATCTATGCCAACCATAAAGGAAAATGATGATATCTTACTATTTTCAACTATGGGTGACATCCTTATAAAAGACTATTAGCATATTTGATATCGAGGACATGACTCATACACACAACCTTGGTTTGTATTTTGTAATGGGGAGTTTCCCTGTCAATAGGTGTCTTCCTGTTTTTTATTGCAGGAAAAGAAACAATAGAGATGATTAATTTTTTTTTTTCCTTTCACATATGAAAGGAAACTAGCAACTTTTTTGAAAGCATTGTCGCATGGTTGAACTCGTGAATTTGGTATTTTTTTTGTTTTGTTGTTACGATTTGTATTTAATTAGAGATGGTAGATGGTTCTGCATAACTAATGTAGGCATTCCCTGAACTTTTGGCATAGCCACCTCTGTAGGTTCTGTTTAAGAAGTGATGACATGAACTTTTTGATTGGTTAACTGTCTCATACCTAACAAATCCAAAAGATTCTTTTCATCCTTTGCTTAGGTATACTTCTGAAAGTGTATGCTTAATCTAGAGTGCATAAACTAGAGTGACGATCCCTTGAAGGTATTGCAGATTCTAATCATATTGATAACTGCAGATTGTGTCAAAAGATTTATCAGAACCAGTGCGGTCTCATAAGGATCTCGATAAGGGTGCTGCTCCCCATTTTGACAAAGCTGTCAAATTTTATGAGAATCTTGCCAAGCAGCTGGTTAGCCAGGGGCACGTCTTGGATGTTTTTGCTTCTGCACTTGATCAGGTTGGAATCTTATTTTTTCCCTTGTTTAGTATTTCAATAGCTTCCTTTCTTGAATCACATGAACTTCTGTATATTTTACATTTGTGATGGTTAATCTTTTGGGCTCTCTTCTGTCCTTGGATTCAAGGATGTTGTTTAGTTGTAATATCATCTTCTTGCCTTATCAGATCTTCAAATTGGATTCAACTTCGGAGAAATTTTTTCCATGTGTTGAATTCCCTCAAAAAGTCAACTGGATTTTCTCCATATCATCAGTGGTTGCAATTCTTTAGAAACATCCTTTGTTTTCACTGTAATTCTTTTGATGTTTATTTGAGGAGATTGTTTGGAATTACCTTGTAATAAAGAAATTTTCTGACTTCAAATTGGTTGCAAATTGGTTGAGCTAGGATAGTTAGCATTTGCCAAATCTTCTATTGAGTTGTGCTTTGCACAATAATTTTCAGGTTGGTGTTGCAGAGATGAAAGTTGCTGTTGAAAGAACAGGTGGTCTTGTTGTCCTTGCTGAAAGTTTTGGCCATTCTGTGTTTAAAAACTCTTTCAAGCGGATATTTGAAGGTGGTGAACAATCTCTCGGCCTTTCCTTCAAGTGAGTGTCATTGTTTCTTGGTCTTGCTTCTTTTTTTTTTGGTTTTAAAATTTTTGCTATATCTTTTCTTTTTTCTTCCTTTTTTTTTTACCCTTGAGAATTCATTGTGGGATTTCTTTGTTTTGATTTGTTTATAAAATCATTGAAGCTTTTGATCTTATTTGATCTACTGTTTATGAGTTAAGATCAGATTTCTTACTAACCATATCTAGATGTCTGTATATTGAGGCCTTCTTTAGAA
>JAYJMB010066478.1:33484-51430 GCA_036873735.1 Pouteria campechiana
CTTTGATGTAGAACAAAATTGCTTTAATATAGTTGATTGATTTAGAACAAGAATGCTCTTGTAGAATAGAAAGGGGGAAAGAATTTGGAAGAAACTGTTAGACATTTGGGGGAAGAAGTGAAGAATTTAGGGGAAAAGAATAGAATAAGGGAAGAACTTGGGAAGAAGAATTAGAGGGCAGGAAACTCATCTACTGTTTATGAGTTAAGATCAGATTTCTTACTAACCATATCTAGATGTCTGTATATTGAGGCCTTCTTTAGAATCTTTGATGTAGAACAAAATTGCTTTAATATAGTTGATTGATTTAGAACAAGAATGCTCTTGTAGAATAGAAAGGGGGGAAGAATTTGGAAGAAAGTGTTAGACATTTGGGGGAAGAAGTGAAGAATTTAGGGGAAAAGAATAGAATAAGGGAAGAGCTTAGGAAGAACAGTTAGAGGGCAAGAAACTCACAGAACTTGCATTCAGTAATCAACTGAACTGAATTGAGTTGTCTCAACCCTATTACAAGCTGCTTTATTTATAGAAAACTGTTAAGAAGAAAATTCTAATTTAATTGTGTAAAAATAAAATTATGAAATAAACCAACAAAAAACAATTTAAGCCATTAATTAGGTTGATCTATATTTTGATCCCGTGTTCTTATTATCGATAAATAACTATTTATAGGTGACTTATTGTTTTTTCTAGGAATTTTATTAGAAAAAGAGAAAAAATTAGAAAAATAGAGAAAATTTGAAAAATTTTCAATGAAATTTTTGCAATAAATTAAGAAACATATTTATAATTTTTAGGAAATAATTTCCTTTTTCATAATTTCAAAAAATAATTAATTAAAATTCAAAATAAATTAAAATAATCAAGAAACATGTAAACATTTAGAATATAAACATATAATCATCCACCAACATGCAATCTTGTAAAACCAAAGCTTTTTAGAATTTTCAAACACTTAATTACCTTTTAATAATTTTTATAATTATTATGTATAAATTTGTAATAAAAAATAGTTATATATTGAAATTAGATCTATTTGCTTCGCACATATGTTAGTAAACAGATGATATAAATGTGATTAAAAAAAACACAATTCTCTAAATTATTATTTTTATTTGATATAAAAATAATTAAAAAATAGTGATTAATTAAAAAACTATTTGGATGAAAAACAATGCTCAAAATATGCAATCATGTTGATATTATCATGATTTAAAGTCTCAATGTGTTGCATTTGAGGGGAGATTGATTTAGGCTTTTTCCCCAAAAGTCTCTTTTTAAAAATAAAAAAATCTGCAAAGAAAAATAAATTCTTTTGAAAGATCTATCATCTCAAAAACATTATCAAATACAAACATCATCAATTTTGGGCTGAATCAAACAATTTGGGGAAAATCCCTAATTTGTGTGTTCTTCTCCAACTATTCAAAAATTTCTAAATCTACCAACAATTGTTGTTTAAATTGATTGTAATCAGTGTAAAAACATAATACAGTGTAAAAACATAATACAATGCAAAAACAATCAATTTTGAATGCAGAAAATAAATAAAATGTAGAGAAATCTCACTATTTTTGTGAAAACAGATTCTCCCGTACACACAATAATGCCAATATTTTCTTCTGATAAATTCAATAAAATCTATATTATCTATGATAATATCGATAATATCTCTGATAAAATCGATATTATCAATATTATCTTCGATAATATTGATATCTATGGGAAACCATAGATAATTTCTTTTTTAATATATTTATTGTATTGGTGGGGACCTAAAACGATATTATCATTGATAATATCGATGGTAATATTGATTTTAAGAACACTTGATCACTTGAGGCCTACATCAAACCTTGAATTAAATAATTAAATATAAAAATTCCAAATGCATAAGATAAAACAAATTGTTATAACTAGTCTATCCCTAAATAAGTACTCTATTGCATTCTCCATCAATCTTGCCAGGATATCTTATAACTGCTCAACATTTATGAGGTTTATAGAGTAGCTGACTTCTCTTAATTCTTTCATGCATAACATAGCATTGGCTTACATGTCCCATATTCATTGATTTTTTTTTTCTGAAAAGTCAACATATTTATATGGTAGGACAATATCTGGTTGTGTTTATTGCACTTTGCCAAGGTCATGCTTATTTTTGCTTTTTGACTGTGGAAGAATGGTATGGTTGCTTCTTCTATATCTCTTTTCTCGTTACAAAGTAAATTGGGAGTATTTTTTATCCAATTTAATCTATCATGCTTGCAAGTAAAAAGAAAAAAAGAGAAAAAAGAGAAAAAAGAACTCATGGTTACTCTGTTTTCCTTTTGCAGTGGCACACTTGAAATCATCTGTTCTAAGGATATCAAGATTCAGGGAATCATTGGGCCATGCACATCTTTGGAGAAGGTATGGCTATCTTTTAAAATTGTTGACAGTTTGCTCAGGCCTTTGGATATGACTCATTTGATATTTAAATAGCTAAAGCTAGAGTGATACAGAGAGAAAATGCATGTTGCTGCTGTGCTGATTGTGGGGACTTTTGCAGAAAGGACCTTCTTGTGCTGATACAGCAATTGGGCAAGGAAATACAACAGCATGGAAGATGTGTGGCCTTGACAAGAGTACTTGTCTAACTGTCTTCTTTGACATTTCACCAAGTGAACGGTCAAATCAACCTGGGGCTGCAAATCAACAATTATATCTACAATTTGTGACTAAGTATGCCTCTGTTTCACGTAGCAAAGAGTACATTACCTCTTGCTATCATTTTCCTCTGGTGACAAGTAGGAGTTAATTGCTTTTGCTGCAGCTATCAGAACCCCAATGGGCAAATGAGGATACGAGTTACAACTGTTGCAAGAAGATGGGCAGAGAGTTCAGCCAATTCAGAGGTTAGATGCAACAGTTTGAATTTTGTCCTATTATTAAGTGAGATAGGCTCTTGTTGATAGTCCAATGAAATGACAACAATAATGATGCTTGCCTATTGATTCGCAGGATGACAATTGAATTTTTGTCTCATCTTTCTGTTCTTGGAAATTTTAGTGGATGGGTATCTTGTTGTTGCTCTACTCTATTTTTAAATACCGAATGTGTGTATCTGGGTCTGTTCTCTAGATTTGTCACTAAATCTTCCTTACAATATTGGATGAGTTTTGAGTTTTTATTTAGCGTGTGTTCGACTGATTTTATGAGATTCCATGAAAATTTTCACTGTATTAGGTGATCAATCATCAAACCTTCATGATATTTCTGATGATTCGTTGTAAGCATTTTTACTTTGAATGCAATATGGAAGTGCCAAAAAGTGGAACATCTTGGAGTAAATCACAAGAAAAGTTTTGTAAACCCAAATCACTGAGTTCACTCTTTTTCATGAGTGGATTATTTGATATTATCAAGTGGTTTTTGGGAGTATCTCCACCATATATGGGTGAATTCATTGATTTCATGTACAATTGTGGTTCTTGTAAGTCTATCTAGGATGACAATAGGTCGATCTATTTTTTGTGGTGTCTTTATGATTGAAACTTTAATGTAAATTGGTTTTTAAAATTGGTTTCTCTGTAATTTGTATGTAATCAACATTCGACCGAATATTGACAATTAAAGATGGGCACGTTGACTGATCAATTGCAAACCAATTCACTCTGAATCTCAAGGATCCCATTAGAAAGCATAGAACAAATTCTGGTGCAACATTAGCAAGTCTTGGCTTCTGAGCGGCAATGGTTACAATATTTTGTAAAACACATTTAATTAAAGACAAAAGTTATCTAACCTTATGAGTTACATTGTGATGCATCCTGCAGAGGGTTACATTCTGTGTGTTATTTCTCTGGCTTTCCTGTCGTCTCTTCTTCATTTTATATATTCATAACTTTCACCTAATCCAAGTTACCAACTATTTGTAGTTGTATGGTTAGATCTGTCTTATGCTTTTATAGTTTTCTCTGTCAATTTAGCATATTGACAACCTTTGTTTTAACCTTTGAGAAACTAAACTACCTTTGCTTTCTTAAGCATATCAGTTATGTTAACATGAAGTGTTAATGCATTTGCAGGAATTAGTTGAGGGATTTGATCAGGAAACTGCTGCTGTCGTTATGGCTAGACTAACTTCATTGAAAATGGAGATGGAGGTATATGTCTAAATTTGACAAATTGTTTCCATTGCATGGTGCTTTTATTCACCATGTTTTACTTCAATGCTGATGTTAATTTGTAGTTATCTGCATGGGTAATAAGGCAGGCTTGTGTTAACATGTCTTTTCTTGCCCTTATGGCAAAGTTATTTAGAAAATTTTTCTTACCAGTACAATTTTCTGGCTAGATTGAGAAATGCAATTTCACTGCTTATTTGGATCTGATTTATGAAGTCACCTTTTCCTCATCAGGAAGAGTTTGATGCAACAAGATGGTTGGATCGATCCCTCATCCGTCTCTGTTCCAGATTTGCTGATTATCGAAAAGATAATCCATCATCATTTACGCTAAACCCAAGCTTCTCATTGTACCCACAGTTCATGTTCAACCTAAGACGTTCACAGTTCGTGCAGGTAGCTTGTGGGATGCAATTTGTTTTATTCATGAATGAGGTAGCAACTTGCAACCTTTCTTTATGAAACTTAGATGGTCTTGTTTGTTGCAGGTTTTTAACAACAGTCCGGATGAGACAGCTTATTTCCGCATGCTATTAAACCGAGAGAACATCACCAATTCTCTTGTCATGATTCAGCCCTCACTTATTTCATATTCTTTTAATTCACCTCCATCTCCGGCATTGCTAGATGTATCTTCTATTGCAGTGGACCGGATACTGTTGTTAGATACGTATTTCAGTGTTGTCATTTTTCATGGAATGACAATTGCCCAGTGGCGCAACATGGGTTACCAAAATCAACCTGACCATCAGGTAAGTTTTTGGGTTCATAATAATTGAAACCTTATTCCAATTAATTGGGGAGTCAATGAGCATGCATTCTTTAATTTCTTTTATGTTATTATTCATCTGTTATGCAGTGGAGTTGCTACAAAATGAACCTGCAAATTTGAATTTCTTCCTTGTGCTTCACGATGTGTTTGTGAAAATTAATGTCTTATCTGCACTTCTGTTCCAGCTATGCGGTGGAGTTCCATCCTGCTACCTTACAGTCAGCATATCTACAGCTGAGCATGTCAATGTAGAAAGGGGCTAATTTGTTCATTTAGTGGCTCTAGTATGAAACCCATGTCACAGATAGCCTAGTTGATGATGCGGTTGGCCCCTTCATGAAAGGAACTTAAACAATAGAACTGATGAAGAGATTCTTGAATGCGCAACCATGTGTTCATGACTGGATTATGCACACATCTCCAGTTTTAAGGCAGCAAAAGCTTCCATACTTTGTATGCTGATAATCTGTGCATGTTAATATTGGTGACAAATTTGGCTTTTTATGACAGATGATTGAAGTGAATATAACCTTGTCTATTACCATAAAAGAATGAAGATGCTTGCTAGTTAGGATTCATAGGGCGTCAGATCATAGATTCGTTGGATCCACATTTTAAATGTTTGTCTTTCATAATTGAAATTATGTGGTTATACCATTGATTTCACTTGTCCAATAAAACAAGGGTAAAGGTAATATTTTAACAGTGTAGAACAGGGTTGCTTAACTGCTTGCACTATTATGGTCCTGAAACCGATAATGATCTGAGCCATTGCAGTTACATAATGTCTCTATGAGCCATTTTTTAAAGTATTTCAGCTATATAACCTGTGTATCGGATCTATACAGAATCTTGTGATATATTCTAGAATATTGCTATTTGGTACATTGGTCATAAGATGCTGAAAAGTGAACCCATCCTCATGAGATATCTTACGACGTCCTTATAAAAAATAGTGGACGGTATTGTATGAGTTGTGCTGTGTATTGATAATATCAATATATAAATTTTGGTTACTGGTTTAGTGCATATCCAAATGTATTATTTTGTTACTATTGGATAGGTCATATGAAAAGGAAATTTGATAAACGGTGCTATTTTGGTTTTATGATTCATCCTCTGCTATATGTCTTTAAAACATGTTTGGAAGTTCCACTGAAAACTTCATTATTTTCAGTGTTTCCATAGTATCTCTAACATTTAATTGTCGTCCAGCATATTTGTTATATCACTTTCAATATCAATATATCCCTATCTATACATGATGCGGCAAATATTGGCTTCGATAAATAGTGCTACTGAAAATAGATGTGAAGATGTGCTTTCCTATCATATCTGTATGATAGTCTCACCTTGTCTAATCTCAAAATGGGATGCCGGTCAATTTATGCAAACTTTACTATTTGAAAATGTATAAAATTGTGTAAAATATGAAAATCACTATAATGATGCATGCAAATATTAAAATATCATAAAATTTTGTAGAATCATTCATCCTCATGACTACATCCTCATTGATCCCACAAATGGGAAAGGATCCCACTCATATTTTCTTTCAAATGATTCCAATTTTATAGCGTACGAAAGCTTGTACTGAGATGCTCTTTAAGATCTTAGCTAAACAAAGAGCTGCAAATGTAATAGTTGGTTTAGGCGTCATGAAAAACATCTTGATGGTTCAAAAGGATGGAAAGATAATGAAAATTCTGCAAGTCTGGCCTTTCTGATTCATGACCCTTTTTTGTGTGCCTGTGCTTTCACGAAGTCTTTATTCTCAGAATAGTACAAAATAAAAAGTGAAGCCATAGTAGAAAAAAATTGTAGTACAATTTTGTTTATAAACTATTAATCTTCTGATTGCTAGTTAAGCTTGTTATCCCATTAATGGATAGGCCCTCTTTGGTTGTGTCCAAGTTTTCAAGAGTATATATTATTAGCATCGCCACCTTTTTGATAAATTGTTTCACAGGTCACTAAAATAGTTTAAGCCACATGCTACATGTAACATGGCCTTCTTCACATACTCGTAAGCAATACAAGTTAATTTTCATAGAGACACTGAAATGAATTCATGTTTTGATGATCTTGTTGTATTTTAAGTCAAATCATATAAGAAGTACTTTTAAATCAGTTCCAGACTCCTTTTTTAATCTATGCACCCATGTCTGACTTGAGTCTCTGGGCAGCCACTTTTAGCCAAAAAACTAAATGTTAGGACCGACTCTAGCTTGCACTGCGTTTTGACCCTTCTCGATTGGTGTCATCTCTGGTTGCTTTGTATCCAGTGAAATATAGAACAATGTATTGATCAGTCCAATTTGGCACAGAATATCATGAAACATAATGATATTTTGTGCAAATCACAGCCTTTGCACTTCATTTGCTGTGTTAAAACACTGACTGTAATTTAGGAATGACTTTAGTACAAGTAAAACACAGCCTTTACACTTCATTTCATGTGTCAAAACACTAATTGTCATTTAGGAATGACTTTCTCACATTCTAGTTAGTAGTGATATTGCATTGAAAATTATATTCATACTTACAGTTAGCTAGTGAAGTGAACTACTAACTACCCCACATCACATCCCACCCACCCTAATTTCATAATTCTTGTTGTCTCATGTGATGTTAAGACATTCCTGTGATTGGTGATACTTTGATCTTGGTAAGGTACCCCAATGAATGCTTCCTTTTGCTCTCTTGGATGCTTGGATTGCTGCTGCTGGTTGAGATGGCCCAGATTTGCTCCTGATGATAATATGAGCTGTGTCAATTTTTGTGCGAATGTGATTATGAATTTATTGTCATTTACCCATAGCATTCTTTTATTATGTTTTGATTTTGATTCCTTCTCTTCTTCCTTTTTTTGGCTCATTTCTCTAGCTTTCTGTATTTGTTTCTAAATTGCTGCAAAAATTTTCATTTTTCATTTATTTGTCTATTGCAGGCCTTTGCACAGCTATTGCAAACTCCTCATGATGATGCTCAAATGATCATCAATGAAAGGTTCCCTGTCCCCAGATTAGTTGTTTGCGATCAGCATGGATCTCAGGTTTGTTATTCAATGTGATACTTAAAGCAAATATCTTCTCAGTGTTCTAGTTTAATATTCTTGTTCCCAATAAATTCCCTGAAGAAAATGTATGAGATGTCTTGGCAAAATCGTGGTGTTTTTCTTTAGTTTATTGAGTATGTTCTTTTCCTTGATTTCTATTACTGATTATGTGCTATGCTAACATTAAGAGATGTGCATGTGGGTAGGGCTATAAATAAACTGAATCAGACTGATATTGATTGTTTGAGCTTAGAATGAATCTAAAATGTGCGGACTTAAGCATGCTTTCATGAGCTCAGCATTTAGTCCAATCAGCTTGGGTTCAATGTAAAATGTACTGGCTCAGGCAGTGGCTTCTTGACTGTAGTTCTAAATATTATATTGAGTTAAACTTGGCTTGTAAGCCTAGATTTGACGCTTTGATTACCTTGCTTGTTTGAATTTTTAAGGTAACACAAATACATTCTTTATACATATACATATCATTGAAGCTCCTTGTTGAGCTACCATGTAACCAAGCAGATCATGTCATGGCTTGAGCTACCATCCAGTCATATTAACTAGAATGATGCAATGATGGGAAAATACTCTGTGCTCACATTGGAAATATGCACTCTTGCACAGCTCACATTTCATGCTTGTGCAGCTGCATCATTTAGACGCAAATTTGTGCTTTTGTGGGCTTGGCATGACTGCGTATGGGCATATCATAAAGACTTTTGAACACATTATACTACTAGATTGCTAGCACAACATTATTCTATTGGCTACTCCTGACCACCAGAACCTTTGCTTGGTTTGCTTTGCAGGCAAGATTTCTGCTGGCAAAACTAAACCCCTCAGCTACATATAACTCTGCCCATGAGGTAGCCCCCGGCTCTGATGTGATCTTCACAGATGATGTGAGCCTGCAAGTATTTTTTGAGCATCTCCAGAGGCTGGCCGTGCAGTCCTGAGACTATATAGTGAGTAAGATTGCTTTGAAAAATCTTTAGTTTCTGTTTAGTGAGTGTTCCTAGTTCAAGTTTCAACTTTTCTTCCCCTTTTGCCTTTCTTTCTCTTGAATGTGTCCTTCAAGTCAGGTGAGTCATACTCTTTTATTTGAATAAGCAGCATGTATAATCATTCTTTTGGAAAAACAGTGACTTCTTGCAAAATAAGAGAAAGCAAGGCAGGTTGATTTGAGTAAAGTAGGCAAAAGGAGAATTGGATGTAAGTTAATGGAGGCCCATGCTGGGCCTCTTTATATGGTTGAAAGGTCGGGCAGTTGATCGTTAGATAGGGTGCACAGCGTCTTTTTTTTTGTAAGTCAACCAAGCCAGAAAATACAATGTCATATTGTATTTGAATTAATGCTGTGTATTTTTCATGATTTGGAATTCTAAGAACAGAATTAGTTGAAAATTGTCGAAGCCAGATTGTTCACGTCTTTTTCAGTAAATTTCCTTCCTTTAGTAATGCATTTTTCTGTCTTTTTTGGTTGTTGGTTAAGAGTACTGTTGATTGATTGAAGCTTTAATGAGAAAAGCTCTGCTCAAAATCATGAACCGTGGGGGCAAAATGGACTTCTTAAGAAGCTCCGTTGTATTCTTTTTTACTCCCCTCCCAGTGAATTGTTAAGCTTTTATGTTTCTCTAATTTGCCCATTTGGAAGTCCAGTTTTGACGCATGGGATATTGTCTATTGTTTCTTTAGCGCTATGATTATCATCCACTTCAGCTTCTCAAGCTATCATCTGATCTCTGCTGGTTTTCACTGGGATGTTTCGGCAAAATCGCACAAAATGAGTTATTTCTCATCTAGCGGTGATCCTTTTTGCATGTTGGACCCTCAAAATTTGCAAATTTATATATTTAATTGTATACCCTGTTATCCATCAATTATACATATATGTATATGTGTATATATATGTATACGTATATACACACATATATACATACAAACATGCATGTATGTATATATATGTATGTATTTATATCTATACATACATATATACATGTATGTATATCCATACATACATATATATGTAGATATATGTATGTATATACATATATGTATGTGTATAGACATACATACATATATCTACATATATATATATATATATGTATATATATGCAGCTGTGAGACCGATTCCAAAATCATATTTTTTTAACTTTTTTTTACAAACTTGAAAATCAATAGATGATTAACCTATAAACCAATTTTTACGATTTTTGAAGTTCAGGGGCATTTTTGGGATTATATACATACATATGTACACACACACACACACATATATATATATATGTACACACACATATTTATAGGGGCGTGATCTTTTACGCATATGCGTAGATGAGACTTTATGCGCTCATCCGGTATGCACTATTGTTTTTTTGTTTTTTTTTTCAAAAACAGTAACTGGCCAAAATCACCACTCCACATATCGCTGCCGATGGAACAACTGTCTCTCATCTTATGCTTCTTCTTCCAGTCCTTTCCGAAGCTGATATAGACATTCAGGTCATGAGCCCCATGGCTTTCTTTCTGCAGGCCACTGCTCAACCTTCTCAGACGAATTCGGTGAAATCGAACTGTGCCATCTTGAAGCCCTTCTTCCACTTCAAGTCTCCTAAGCTTGTTCTCTTTCTTGCTAATCTCAGCAAAGTACTCCTCTTTCCACTATTCTTTCATCTTCCTATGCTTCTTTTTCTTCTTCTTCCTACTACAACAATTACCACTGCTGCTGTTAGCCTTCCCATCTTTCTTCCCATGATTGTTGCAACCCAATTTACCATATTGGGTCTCATCCACGGCATCCATTTTCTCGACATAATTCAGATCCTCCATCTTTGATTTCTTAGGAGAGCTCTTCTAGTCATCATCTCAATCAAGATTGCTGGATGGGCATATCTGGCTGCCGATCCACTCCATGACATAATCTTTATTGCATAATTCACCGCTTCCATTGTGCTTCCACCACCAATCCCTCCCCCATTGCTTTGAATTTGCGATTTGATCATCAGCTACCAGCGGTGGAGGTGAAATCGCATTTTAACTCAACTCCTTGCTATGATCAAGGTTGAAAATCTCATTGTTGTAAGACCCCAACTTGTTCCAATCATCACTACCAAACACTTCCTTCCCCTTCAAATTACCATTACCCTTGTATTCACACTCATTTGTGAAAATGCTATTGGAATTCAACAAACATGGATTCAAACTCAAGCTCATAACAGGGTAATCTACTCTACTTCTTTTGGAAGAAGAAACTTGCAATACCACTGCAAAACCTACCTTGGTGCTCTCCACCAGTGTCCCGGTTTCTGTAGATGCCACCACTTGATTCCCCAAAAGGTCCTGGCTTTTCCACATCTCATGGCTCCGACCCAAATCTTGGCTGAACATCTCCACCCCAAATTCACCCTCCTTCTTGATTCTCGCTAGCCCAAAATCTGTAATTTCTAGCGCTCTTTTTTGCTTCCTCTCCCCTAATCATCACCCCTTAATTGATTTGTTGAGTACTAAGTACTTCCTACCATCCAGCTACTCAGATATAAGTTTCTTGTCTTAAAACATAAGTGGCCTTGAATGCCGAACTAAGTACTTCTATCTAGCTTAAAAAAAAAGAAACTATATGGTTTCTGTTCATACCCTCTAAATAAAATATGTTGGTCATTGGCTACTCTTATTTTTATTCGAATGATATAGTTGGAAGTGCTGTATTTCAACTTTCAAGTGAAGTCAGGAGAAGTTGGAATCCTAAAATACAGATATGAGAGGATGAAGGTAGTTGAAGTGATGATGTATTTCAAGTGAAATCAGAAGTGATAAAAAATAAAAAATCGTCTATCGAATTGGGTGAATTCAATCAGGAGAGATGCAGAAGCAATGGTTTTACCAATTTGTGGAAGCTCAATCTGATGATGAAGAGGCAGAGGCATGGGGAAACTGCATGCAGAGATGGATTTGGGGTGGTCCTACTAATGGCAGATGACATAGCTGATTTTTTAGGGTCTTTTTGTCCTACTTTTTCATCTTTATTTTTGTTTTTTTTCTGTCAATTTTTCCTCTTTTCATTTGTTGCGGAGAAGCTAGAGGTATTGATAATGTAAAGGTAAATCTTCATTAGTAATTAAATATAGGGCTTAGCATTTTGTTGGTCAGTAAATAGGGGAGCCTGTCAGCAGACGCATACTTCTAAAGATTGACAATCTTCCTTAAATTTTGACCCGCACATCAGCCGCTCTGAGTTCAAGACAAATCACGAATTTGGAAGTGCCTCTATTCTACAACTCAAATGGCATAGATTTGTCTACGACCTCTCTCCTCAACTCATCTGCATGGTCTATTTATAATGGGAAGAGGAGTGAGCGGAAGGACATGGCGATCCCAAACTCCACCCCTCATGCAAATGTCGCCCCTCATAGGGAAACGCCGTCTCTCCTTGCCCCTTGACCGGTTTCCAAAACAGTCCGACACATTTAAAAATAGGAATTTAAGTGGTATGTTTTACAAATAGCATATTTAGAGGGCTAATTTGCAAAATCCCTTGGCATCGAGGAGCGCCCTTAAGTCTTTACAAATAAAAACAGTCATTCGGCAATTTTTTTTCAATTCGTGTCTCAAGGCTTTGGCAATAAAAATCATCCATATTCCACATAGTTTTATGATTCGGCTAACAACATTAATCATAATTGCTGTATGCCTATTAAAGATAAATGGTTGACTCGATTTTGAAGTAAAATTCGATTGGATTGAGTTAGGACGAAGCTTTAGGCAACTCGATTTTAATTTTAACTAAGGTAATGCTATTTACTGCACGCATAAATATACGCGTATGTCTTCATTACAGGTTTATATTTATATTATATTTGAGCTTGAATTTTCTTAGAAAAATTATTTCAAGTATATTTTTCGAAGATTTTCATAGGTTTGGTACTCTTCAACCCAAGGTCTGGCTATCAGTAGTGGACGAGCTAAGAATTCCACAAGTGATGGGCCTTACAGGATTGACTAAATCAAGGGAAAAATTTATAATATTTCTAAATGATGCTTCAATGAATAACAAAATATATATATATATATATATATATATATATATATATGTTTAGACATTCTGGAACGAAAATGGCACAAAAAAGGAGGCAAGCACAACAAAGTTTTGAATGAAAACACTTGAAAAGCTTCGAGGCTTCCAGTGATAATATAAGAGATACGATGATTTTATTGCATTAATTAAAATTATAAGAATTAATGCAATAGATGATGAATGCATTTCATCATAACCAAATTCATGGATTTGATGCATTAGATTATGCATGCATTGATTAGATTTTTTAATCAATGCAAAGATTTATTTGAGCGTACATGATTTAGATGGATGAAATCTATGAATTAAATTAACAAACCTCAGATATATTGGTTTGATTAGAATGCGTGTATTTTATTTAATTCCAATAGTGTTGCGTTGGGATTTTCTAAATATACGTATGTTGTTTATGTTGATTGGAATTAGTAATTTTTTTTTTTATATTGTGGTGTTGCATGCATAATATGATGTAATTGAATCGACGTATGCAGAATGGGATGCACACCGTTCAGTTGAATCAGTATTGTAGAGGTTTAGAGTTGCCGCGTGTATTATTTTTAGACGCTTGTTGTGTTTATTTTTGATTGGAAATGCATGCAATGCCTCCGCAATTCACACAATGTCTCTGGAATGTATTTCTGGATTTAGATGCATGCCATTCACATCGCATGCAATGTTTCTGGATGGAATGCAATGTCACTAGAATTTCCAGATTTTCTGTTATGAGAGTGCCTTCGATTTTTGTGATTTTATGCAATGTTTTTACATGATCAGACTCGTTGGATGTAATGCTATATAGGTGTTAGTGTAACATGAGAATTTTTACAAATTTAGTCTTGTAAATGGTGATGATTATTGCGGACCATTAAAATATGGGTTTCCATCAGATTTAATATTTTTGGAACCTAGATTGTATGCATACACTCCAATGGATCCCACAGAATTTTTAGTGCATGTCATGGTCATACAAAAATTTAATTTCTAGAATTTAGGAAATTAGAAAACCCAGAAAAATCGAATTTCTAATGAAATCCAGCGGCTGAAATTAAGTGGCATGGCGTCCCCCTGTCCCCGACCTCTGTTTGGCGCCTGTGAGACGATGACTTGGCTGGCCTGTCTAGGGCCTACATCTCTCCCAGTCCATTGTGCTAGACAAGCTAGGCCTGGACTTTTGGCCTAGCGCCTCGCGTCCTGGTTGGCCTAGCGCCTCGTGTCCTGGTTGGCCCAGCAGCAGCGGTGACGACGACCTGCGACATGTCCATCAACTAGGTCCAGCGTATTATGGTGGTCCTACCAGGCGGGCTACCTAGGTTTGGCCCAGGGACTCGACCCAAGCAGGAACCCAACGATGGCCAGGCGAGCCGGTGGCTGTGTCAATTCTCTAGCAACGACGAGAGAATGGACGATTAGATCTTATCTTTTGTTTTTGGACCC
Source organism: Pouteria campechiana (assembly GCA_036873735.1). Classification (NCBI taxonomy): domain Eukaryota; kingdom Viridiplantae; phylum Streptophyta; class Magnoliopsida; order Ericales; family Sapotaceae; genus Pouteria; species Pouteria campechiana. The sequence continues at coordinate 47,989 of JAYJMB010066478.1, forward strand.
CGTGACATCTAATTTAGATGATTAGATAGTCGATTTTAGAATTTTTGGACATTTTAGACTCATTAGAAGGTTCAAATTGTCCAGATTGTGCCTAGATCATAAGGTTTGATGGAACAATAACGAAAAGATGAGATTTACCTCCTTAGATTTCATATTGTGGTCTGCCAAACTAATTAGGATATGATCTAAGATGTTTTACCCAATAGATGTTAGTATACATTGGGTTAAATGATTAAATAATTAAGATATTTATATGTTTTAGTACATGATATAAAATTTTCTTTATACATGTGCTAAGTTCATTTATTTTGCTTGCTAAGTACATATAACTTACCCTTTGATTATTTATTTTTTAGAGAATGCGTGGGACCAGGTAGATGTTTAAGATGATCAAATTAGAGAATCCTAAAGACATTTATTTCATTTATTCATGTCTTTATGGGATTGTATTTGAGATTATTGAAAGAGTTTATTTCATTTATAATGTTAAATGATTCTCTTTTATTTGTAAGATTTCTTTTGGTTACTTTTATGATTTTGTAATAGGGGTACAACTTGGGTTGGGTTAAGCTAAACCTGAACTTGCCCAACCCAACCCGACATTTTTTAGCGTTTGGGTTGATGATAACCCGAACCCAAATTTTTTATTTATGTTGATGCAACCCAACCAGAAACCCGCCCAAATTACATATAATTAGTTACAAAATTAAAACTATATATTTTTTATTTCTCATAATTCATATTACATTGTTCCTTCTTTTTTAGATTTCTTATGTGAAATGCAAATGACCCACCAATCTTATGTTATTTCCATGATCCCCATCTCTATTCTTTGTTTTCCTCTAGTTGATCTTATCCTCCTGGTTTCATCCTCATTTTCATGTCCTTTTTGAAAATATCCTTAGACCTAATTAAGTGTTATTTGAACTTGCATTTTTTTTAGCTAGTTGATAAACTTATTATTTTATTTGAATTTTGAACTTTGAATTTTAGTTGAATATGTAAATTTTAAGTATGTGATAGATTAATTTTATTTGAATATTTAAAATAAATAGTTTTTTTACTTATTCACGTATCCCAAATTCAAACTGAATTCAAGCCAAACCCGATTTACTGAATTTGGGTTAGGGTTGAATTTTTAATATTAGGGTCTGGTTAGAGTTAGGGTTGAAGTTTTAGACCTTAGGTTAGGGTTAGGGTTAACCTCAACCCGACCCCGAATGACCCGAGTTGCACTCCTATTATGTGACATCTCAAGTATGACGGATCTTGGGAGAATCATCCTTAGATTTCAGAATAATATTTAATTATGCTATTTTTGGGTTTGGGTAGTAACAGTTGATATTATAGCAAATCATGCTTAGATTAAGATTAATATAATTGCACTTAGATTAGGGTAGGAATGGGTACCTTAAATAGATATTTGCATTTAGGGATCCCCTAAAGAAGAATAGAGATCTAGATTATGGAAGGATTAGATTATATATAAATCTTGTCAAAATGCATTCTTCTTTGAGAATTTTATTTTAGATTTATTTTCCTAATTCTTGCAAAAGTAGATTTATTATTAGAGGTAGTGCTTTTTTGCTAATATTTTAACTTTTATGTAGAGATGAACCCTGCAGATAGTGCTCAGGGAGGAGATTTCATGTCAAATCAACCCACGCAATCTGGATCAAGTCTTGGTCAAGGTTGTCCTCCTAGAGGAAGCAAAGGTACTAGCAGAGATAGGACAACCTTGACAGTGAGGATGAATACCTAAGAGAAGTCTTGGAATCTCACCAATTAAATTGCGTGGTTATAAGAACCAATATATCTTAAGGTTGCGGGTTCGAGTATGGTTATCTGTAGGCATAGAAAATGTTTAGAACGCCGGAGCAAGAACAATACCTTAGAGTGGGCTTGAGAGAGAGTTCAAGTTAGACTTGGTGGGCGAATAGAAAAACCATCCAGATCTTCACACACTTAGGGTTTGAAAAAAAGACATCTTTTTTTTAATCACGCTTTAAGCATGTGAAGATCTTGGTGATTCTTCTATATCTCCACAAGGTCTGACCCAAATTTTTCTCTTAGGCCCACTCTAAGGTATTGTCTTAGATTTGACATTCCAAGCCTTTTATGTGTCTGCAAATGAACCCTTGACTTTAGGATTTGTTGGTTCTTATAATTTTCTCTCTCAGCAATTGAGTTGTAATGTAATAACCTAGAGATAATGAATATTTGTCTCTTGTACTAATGTGTTAATAGTTGAATGTTTGATTGTTAACTTGTTGACCCTCCAACATGTTGGATGGTCAGTCTGATGTTGGATTGTCAATTTGATGTGTCAGATTGACCATCCATCATGAACCGAACCATTGATTTATTGACCATAAATTTTAAGATTTAAAAATTTTATTTATTATTTAAATCTTAGCAACTTTTGTAGCATTTTAGGGAAGATGTCTGGAAATTCACATACCACTAGAATATCCTCAAGTCTCGGTCCTTCTCCTTTCACTGCCAAAATTACTACTAAATAGCCTTGCTATCTTTGTCTTAATATCTTCACTACATGAAAAGCTAGCACCAAGTGAGATACATTTCTTTGATTCCCTTCGAAGACAAATTCAATATGATTTTTTAAATGAATCTTAACCTTTCTTTCTTAGTAATTTATGCTAGCCACCCACTTGCCCTCCCAATCCATACCTAGGATAACATTCAGGTCTTTCATTGGTATGTCCACCTAGTTGGATGACATTACTATATCTCCTATCTTAATAGGATAAGAATAACAAATCTAATTCATGAGCAAACAATCACCCATAGATGAGACTATTAATAGATCCTTTACCATGGTGAAAGGCGTGATTGTAAGAACCTAACAAATCCTAAGGTTGTGAGTTCAAGCGTAGTTGTACGTAAATATAGAAAAAGCTTGGAATGTTAGACCTAGAACATTAACTTAGAGTGGGCATGAGAGAGAGATCCAAGCTAGACCTAATGGGTAGATAGAAGAACCATAAAGATTTTCACCTGCTTGGGGTGAGCCCAGGCTTTGAGAATAATTGAATAGAAAATATATTATTTATGGTTCCCTAAATTAAATAATGACAAAAAACTACAAAAAAACTTGACTTAAGAATTTTTAAATTAAATAATACAATACTTAAATAGTAATTATACAATATAAGGTTCTCTAACTTAAATAATAGAAGAAAATGAAAATAAGAACTTAAATTTCAGGTTCCTGAAACAAAGTAATAGAAAAAATAAGAATAGAAATGCCATATGGGAAGAAAAAACATGAAAAAAAATAAACCCGTTAGAATCAAGATTGGGAACCATTAGGAGACAGTTAATTGTTCAATATATAAAGGGCTTTCATTGTAAGATCAAACAAATAAGGATTGAAATCGGCTTTGGCTAATTACTTTATTCTCTCTCTCTCTCTCTCTCT
>JAYJMB010066478.1:51530-70442 GCA_036873735.1 Pouteria campechiana
TTCATTGTAAGATCAAACAAATAAGGATTGAAATCGGCTTTGGCTAATTACTTTATTCTCTCTCTCTCTCTCTCTCTTCTTCTTCTTCTTCTTCTTCTTCTTCTTCTTTCGCATTGCTGGAATAGGACCTCCCCCAAGGAGAACCTATCAATTGGTGTTAAAGCTCAGTAAGATCAATGGCGATGATCTCAGTGGGCAGTTGTAATTGCTGTGCATGGGAGGCTGTCGGACCAGAAGACGACAACCTGATTATAAGGGAGATGCTGCAAGGTTTCAGATTGTAGCACCAATTTGGTTGCTATTCCTACTGTGGTCCAAGCAGGGTCTTTGAGTTCTTGAGGTTGGACCGTGGAGCCAAATTTAGCGAGAAAGTTGGAGTCGTTAGGTAGCAAATTTAGGGTGATCGTGACCAAGATCGGATTAGTTGGAAATCCAAGTTTAGCGGGTATGTTCGAATTTGAGAGGGATCGTGACCAAGATCTGATTAGTTGGAAAACCAAGTTTACCGGGTATGTTCGAATTTGACAAGGATCGTGGCCAAGATTGAATCCAACGAGATTTGCCAAACTCAAATCTTGTGGGCAATGTTTTCAAGCAAGGGAAATAGTGATCAGAATCCAAGTGGTAAGCAATTCCAGAAATTACATTCTTCAAGACTTTTGGTTGATTTAGAGTGTTTAACTTTCACTGAAGATATCCATATCGTCAAGAAGCCGTAGCTAGAAATCAAGGTAGTGCCAAAAACCACATATTAATCAAGAACGAATTTCGCAAGAGAATTGTGACAAACTCTGGTAACGCGATTGGCTGTTGATTAGTGATCCAATGATGGGTATGCAATACGATATGGAACAGATAAAAAAGATGGCACAAATTGTGCAGGGGATGTGTCAGAACATCGACAATGTGCAACGAATTCTCCATGACTAACAGTAGGGCCTCCATAATATCAAGTACAGTAATTAACAGATGCTGGATTCAGCAAGGAGGTTCAGGGAGTACATGAAAGTGGTAAGCAATGAAGGGGATGATGAATTCGTCAAGGCACAGGGGGCCATTGCTGATCATCCACCAGAATTACTATATAACAACATGGACCGCACCACGATCCCCAAGGACATTAAGGAGACAGTCGACTGATGATGCTATCAGGAATGTGAAGTGAAAGGTAACAGCCATTTCCTAGGAAACTCCACTGTCTCAAACCCAAGTGAATGGATGAGGAGTCAGAAGCTTGACTCTTAACCAACATAACAGGTGGGGAGCATGAGCAATAGAATCATGGTAATGGCAACCCCAAAATAAGTCAGCTTGTAATTAGGAAGAAGGATGGGAAGCAATTAAAGTTAAATTCGTCCTAGATAGGAAGATATTGAGGTTAACCTGGGATCCTAGATGGTAAGCAATTGATGTGCTTGTGGGATCTCTACAACTAGTTAATAGAGATTGGTTGCTTGTAAAAGGCTAGGTAATGAGAAATTAAGCTTCAGAAATGACAAAACTTTAATTTCACATCATTTAGTGATAAATGCTGAACATTACCTGAGGTTTGCAAAAAAAAAATTGGATGGCCTATCAGAAATGACACAATCATTCTCATGCAACTTTAGGACCCAGGAGGAAAAGCTGTCTCCTATTACCTCCTTTGCCTCATTCCACCACATTCCAATCTCTCTAATGGTCAGAGTTACAGCCCATCAGCGAAACTTGAACCTGCTGCTATAGAAAATAATCTGAAGATGGAAGCATGTTAGCAAGTTTGTGTCCCCTCAATGAATCAGAAAGCATTCGTGATACAGTGGGAATAGGTTTACTGGGTGCAGAGGGCTACAATAGGCTAGGTCACCAAGTGCAAAGAAGATTGGAACTTTGTAGTTTTGGGACTAAGGCTGCTTGGAAGTATGGGCAATGGACTCAGAGATGATAACCCAAATGAATTTGTCACCTATAGTTATGCAATGGCTGCCATTTGAGCTTATGGAGGGGCAGTGGGGGGAATTTACCCAACAAATGGACCCTCTTTAGATTATTTTCAGTACCAAAAAGTTCAAGTTTTGATGATGGATTATAGGTCTGATCACTAGGGAAATCGGAATGAGGCAGAATGAGGAAATAGGAGAGAGTTTTTCCTCTTAGGTCCCAAACCTTCCGTGCGAAAGACTGCCATTTTTGTTGGGCCTTGCAGATCCTTTTGCAAACCTCCTCAAGTAATGGTTCAACAGTTGTTCCATCATATCTGAAACCTAATTTCCCATCACCTAGCCTTTTATCAAGCACTTGATATGCGTTAAGGAGTTTAAGAGATCCACAAACACATCAACTGCTTCCCATCTAGGATCCTAGATTAACCTTAATTGTTTCTATGACACCTCAGTCTATTGAGCCACCTTTGGGTACACTCATGCTACTTGTGTGACACCCCATTTAAGGAATGATTCCATCTAGGCATATCCATCTATAATTACCAGGATCATAGGTTGAGACCAATACGAATAAAATGAAACAGAGGAGAAGACTTAGTCAAATGCATAATTTAAACTATTGTTGTCCTCCATTGAACTATTTTCTGCATCTCCTGTTAATGCATTGACATTTTTTTTTCTTTTTTTTGAAAACATTTTAAAAACAAGTCATGGGTTTGAAGCTTAGTAAAAAAACAACTTTTTTTTGTAAAATTAAATTCAAATACTTTTGATAAGAAAATCCAGCATTACATTTTTCAAGTTCATCATTTAACATTTAAAAGAGGTACTCATGCTCATCACTTATTTATGTACAATGATACAAATGCATGTCTACTTGTATATGTGCTATGTATATTTCACTCAATGCGCATTTTACTCAATACTAGTTACTTTCGTTCAATAGATGTTGCTGGAAACAGCTTTAGCTTTTGTAGCCGTACTAACCCTCAGCAAGCTTTCTCAACAACCATCAGTCCTAGGCTCAGTGATCAACGGTGATTGAGTTTAACTACTACAGCTTTAGTAGCCCCCGGCTTAGCTACCATTAACTCAGTTTGACTAACCCACCTTCATAACAAGCCTTACACAAAAGCAACTATCATGCTACTCATTTATGTATCATTCTCAATGTACATTTCTTAAAGCTATGTTCAAAGTGTTTTATGCTTTTGCAATCTAATTTTCACAATATAATAATAATGCATTCAAAGCAATGGTTTCCATATAATTTGAATCAAACTTTCAAAGTATGAACTCTCATGAAAGCATGTAGGCATAATTTATAAAAATATTTACACCAGGAAAGTAACTCATATTATAAACAATCTACAAATCATTATTTCATAAATAACCTTTTTCAAATATGCTTTTGGTTTTAGTTTACTTAACCTTGGACTCCTCAGATGAAGCTAATCCTTCTATATCAATTTGGTTATGTCTCTTCCCTTATTTCTTAAATTAACATAGATATAAAATAAAATTGACCGACTTTATCCTGGTCAAGGTGTTTTCACACTACTGCTACCAAGGCCAGCACTTATCGGTCATGGTTTCTTTATTGTCATTTCATCGACTTTGCATTTGTTTCGTATTGCATAGTTAACCCAGATGAACCGTGGGAAAAACCCACTGTATGAAAACTAAAATTCAACAACTTAAACATGTTCTTGTTTCAGGATATGCCGTTCACACGGTTGATGCTTGAGCGTATTTGCCTACCCATATTATTTTTATTCACTCTCGCAATCTATTTTCCATTTTATATTGATCCACAACAACGAATGCATAATATTCATATTAGCATGAATCCATTTGGATGTAAAATATTCAGATTGAAATCATCGCCATCTAAAGACAAACAGATATTTAGACCCTCTCTGTTCACTGTAACAACACTCACATGCTGAAGTTTCCATTTATAATTTCATTCCTATCTGCATTCAACATCCCATGAATATTCATTTCATTAGTCCCTTTTTATTTTTTATTTTTAATTCCCATTCATTCTTAATGACATCATAGAAAAATTCAAGCCACTTATCCAGTGTTTAGAGAAAAATGCCAATCTCGGTCCTATGTTGCAGCAATCACCCACTTCAATCTTTCAACCTCCGTTCATTTCCATTTCTCCTCATTTAAACTCAAAGTCCATAAAACCTTTTAAAAAAATGAAAAATCTTCTTCTAGTCATTTCATTGTTTTTTTCGCAATTTTCATTGTTGCATACGACGCAGCTGGAAAATTTAAGCCATTGAATCAACCTTGTTTCGGCTTCACTTCATGTGGGCAGCATCTATATCATGACTTGAATTTCTCCTTCTTCATTTCATTTCATTCTGCTGGGAATTTTCACAAAGATAATTAAAGATAAAATACATACCTTATTACATGGAAACGTAGGTCTAGTCCCTAGGTATTTTGGAATGTGTAAATGGTAGCTGCTCACATAATGAGAAAGAGGCTTGTAAAACGAATTGATCATATTCTATTTTAATGTACCTTATCCTTATTTATGTATATGGTAATTCCAATATTGATATCAAAGCTATTTTGATTTACTTTTTACGTGAAAATTTTATAATTTTAAGGGTTTTGGAGTGATAATTTTTAATCCTTAAAAAGATAAATTTATGTTGCAAAGGGTTAAAAAAATATTTATTTTCTGTTTTTAATATTGAGATGGGTTTTTAGCATGATTGCTCATGATGACATAGAAAAAGAAATATTTTAAAAAATCCCTAAATATTAAAAAATAGATATTTTTTTAAATGATAGGGAGAATCCAGCGGCTGGAATCCACACGTCCGTGTGAAAATCAATCAAATCAATCAGGACCGCCGGAAATCTGTGCGGCCACGTGAAAAATCCATTTGTCCGTGAGCTACCATTGCACCGCAATGCACTTGGAATCCGCACGCACCCATACGCACACTGTATTCCCTATTCAGGTTGTTAAAGCCGTCAGCTGCAATACCTTGCCGCACATGACACCTTCACACGAGAAATACTTCTGTTGGCTCACTGAGTGTTGGGGAAAGCTACGGGCTGAAGCCGCTGCACATTCCTCTGTATCATAACGCTGGGAAAATCCAGCTCTGTTTCACACTAGCAATAATATTCACTTGATTTTTTTATAAGATCTGTCTGTGGATCTTGGATTTTGGTTATTAAATAATTGTAATTAAATAGTCATTTTCTATATTTTTGAACATCCTGAACTCAATGGAAGGCTCTATTACCTAAACTATGACCAAATTATAAGATATAACTGACCAACTATGATAGGATAAGTTTTCTATGCAATTAACATAATTTAATGCATAAATTGAATTAATGACCATTATTTCATCCACTTAATACATAATATCTAAGGTTATGCATTTACATTATATATGTAGTGCACATATAAAATTAACATGCACATACATACTATTTATATTTGGTTATGTCAAATTTATATATTCTTGATAGTTTTAACATATGTGGCTTGGTTATTTGAATAATCTATTTAATAGCATATCAAATATTAGCTTGATTATGTGTTAATTAAATGATATTTATGATATGTTTTGTGTATGTGAATTTGGCTTATAAGATTGAAGCTTTAAATATTTTATGTAGACTACAAGCTAACTCTCTTGAGTAGAGAGTGTGGTAATAAACCATAAAATGAAATTAGTGGTTAATAAACTAGAGCATGTAATTTTATTCAGGTACTTATGAAATAATTTATTTATTTTATTATTGAATAAGGATCCAAAATAATACTTTAATCAAAGGTGGTATGACATCCTTATTTATTTATTTGTTTGTTAAAATGTATTAAGATTTATCAAAATATGTAATCCTTTGAATGTATTTTTTTAAAGCCTTATAAAGGGATGCATTTCGCAACAAATTTGAAATAATTAAATTATTTTAGCATGAGTACTAGAAAGTATATTGTGGATGAAATGTTTATGTGAATGTGATTGATTATTAGTGGATATTGACTACATTTCATAGATAATGAGAATTATTCTCATATTTTGTCTTAAAGCAACAGAGACAATAAAATTTTTCATTTACATGATGGAAGATGATTATTAACATTTTGAATATGACATTTTCGATCTTATTATATGAATGAAAATTTTCAAGGTCGTATTGAACTTAAAATAAAATAATATTTTAGATATATGCTTGATTGGGTTTCACATTGAGTATAGTGAAACATAGCCTTAAAAAGCATTATAGTAGAGCTTGTTAAAGGTGAGAAGTTAGATGGAAAAGACTATAATATATGGCATAAGAAAGTTTAATACCTTCTCAACGAGCATGAGTTACTTGACCATCTAACAAATACTAAAGTCCAACCTAAAGAAGGTACTACGACCCATTATAGACGTGACCGACAAGCTTATAGGGCATGGTATTAAAAAGATTACATTGTTAATTCTAACCATTTTACTAAGCTTGTTTTGATGATGAATGAGATTAAATAACTTAGTTTTGATAATAAACAAACAAATGAGTAGAGAATTAAAGTACTAACAGGTTATTTTTAAGTGATGCAGTATTTATTATCAAAATAGATTAAGAAAAGTAATAAATAACGTTAATTATAAGATTATTACACTAACCCTTCAAAGGAAGGTGATTTAAAAAGGAATGCTCAAATAAAAATTACTCAGAAGTCTTTTAGAAGCATATCATAATCTTTTTAGAGACATGATGTGAAGTTCAGAAACTAACTTATTGGCTTTCCAAGCTCACAAATAAACTTATACACATTGGCTTCCAAGCTCACCAACGCATATTACTTGCTTTACTTAAGAAAGTGTGCTGGAGTAAAAGATAAATCCAAACTTAAATGCTATAGTTGTGGACGGAAAGATTATTTTGCTTGAAAATGTTTTAAGTAGAAAAAGGTGCATCCTGACCTTGATCTTACTAAAATTTTAGTTTGTTCACATGTATTTATGGCTCATTCTTTTCTTGTTTGGATATAGCCAAACACATAGCATGTGATCGTGTTTCCATGATTCTTATCCGTGCTTATTATTCGTTAGATGGTTGATCAACTCATGCTCATTAAGAAGGTACTGAACCTTCTTATGTTACATGTTATAGCTCTTTCTATCTAACCTTTTGCCTTATTTGAGTTCTGCTATGAAGCTTTTTAAGGTCATGTTTCACTATACTCAATGTGAAACCCAATCAGGCATACATCTAAAATATTATTTTATATTAAGTATAAGAAAACCTTGAAAATTTTCATTTACATAATAAGATTAGAAATATTGCATTCAAAATTCTAATAATCATCTTCCATCATATAAATGAAAGATTTTATTGTCAAGAATATCATCTATTCAATAAATAATAAAGATAATAATTGATATACAATTAAACGAATCATTCAAATAATCAAATCAGATAGGTTAAAATTATCAAGAATATAAAAAATGACATATCCAAACATAAATAATGTGTATATGCTTGTGCATGTTAATTCCATTTGTGCATTACATACATAATGTAAATGCATGACCTTAGATTTTATATATTAACTAGATGATATCAAAGGTCACCAATTCAATTCAATTCATGCATATATTATGTTAATTGCATAAAAAACTTATCCCTTTACATCTGTTCACTTGTATTTCACAATCTAGCTATATTTTTTGAACATTCCATTGAGTCCAAAAATATAAAAAACCTCTATAAAATCACTCAAATTAGACATCTATAGACTCCAAATCATTTAATTAAAATCTGGCCGTCCGTTACTCTTTCTGTTTGGGTCTCTCTAAACAAAGAAAAACGGCTATCTTCTCCCACGATCAGCCACCAGGGCTGTCTGCCATTGCTGCCTGTTGCCATCACGCCACCGTCTGCTACCGCTGGCTGGGAACGCTTGCAGCATGTTTCCGGCATGGGCGGGGTGGCTGGCTAAGGTCGGTTGGCCGAGCTCGTCATCTGGACAACAACAATACACTGCCGATTACAAGTGTTGGAATTCTGCCCAACAAGCACCGTCCAATTCTCTGAATTTGGTAGCAAAAATCAGACGGTCTGATTTTCTTTCTATGCCACTGAAAATCCGGCCAGCAACAATGCTGAAACAATCAGAGTCTGATTTTCCGGGTTACAGATTCATCTCTTCTAACTAAAATCCTGTGGTCTCCACATCAATCGGAGTTAAGCTGATTCAATTTAGCCCACCCATCTGGCCAGCACACGCGTGGATTTCCAGGGGAAGTGCGGTGCGGATTGTGGCAACGCTGTTTCCAGCTTGAACAGAAAAATGCGGCTGGGGCGTTCGTACGGTGCAAGTGCGTGAATAGGCTTGTGGCATGAATAGTTGGTGTTTTTACCGTGGATTTTTCGAGTGCTATGTGCGTTCATGTGATGAAAAAATAATCACCCGCATTAATCATTGCATAATCACATGATGGGGATGAGAATGGGTGTGTATGTGGCGCGCACAGATTTCCAGTGAAAATCCAGCGTGATATGCGGGTGGATTTTCATGTGATGAGAAAACAAATCCAATGTATACACAGATTTCCAGCAGCTCCCATGATCAGTGAGTGTGCGATGCAGATTGCAGGCGTGAACAGGTAGTAAAAATTAATATCACTGATGCAAACCCTTTTTCTAATATAGTTTATTATCACTGATACAATATACAATCAATCAAACATGGAACCCGCTTTCCAAAATCCTTATTAATGAAGACAACTGGAATGTCTCCCATTGAAATTCAAGCATACATAGTGACGCATGGAATATTCCAGCGTCTAATGAATTTTTAGAATGGAAAAAATTTCATGCAATACGCTGTTTCCAGAGTTAACAAGGAGGCGCCTATACGTTGTGGATTGTCCAACGGTTCTCTCTTAATTTTTTAATTTAATTCTTTTACTTTTTAATATTAAAAAAATTGAGATATTGAGAATTTTTAGGGTTTTGATTAAATCTGGTGTTTTTTATACCAAATAGAAAAAAAATGAATAATAATGGACATGAACTCATCATGCTAAATTCCTTCACTTTTAATCTCAATATTAAAAGCAGAAAATAGATATTTTAACCCCTTGCAACATAAATTAATCTTTCTAAGGATTAAAAAAATCAAAAACCCCTATAATTATTTTAGGAAAAAGTAAATTAAAACAACTTTGATACCAATGTTGGGAATTATCTATAAAATTATTACATAGATAATTAAAGATAAAATACATACCTTATTATGCGGAAACATAAGATTTGATTAATTCACTTTATAAGCCTCTTTGCCTCTCTGTGAGTCTTCCATCATGTACCTCAAGAATAACTCTAGAGAATATATAGAGACAGGGAGCCTTCTTACTACGAGATTTATCCATTCACTTATGCAACTGTGCACTCGGAGACACATAGCTTGGATTTGTATTATGTTAGAGAAATCTAATACTCAATTGTCCAATTGGAATCGCGCCACGTCAGATCCTTATTTTATTGGGATCTCTATTTTAGCTACTACGCAATCCCATGAGACTAATACTTAGGGTTCGTATCCCTCTGGAATCTTTCTTTAAGCAAAAAATCCTTGTCCCACTTGCATATAAGCTATGTATGCATTCTAACATTGCATCCATGCTCAACTATAAATACACCTTGGTATGTGCCTTAAAACATAAGCTCTTACTACTATCCCATCATCTCTAAAAGAGTCCCCTTACTGACTTGAGCATTGGAGAGTTTACGTTGGGAACACCCTTGGCGTCCTTTGACTTTTGTTATAGTCTTGGAGGATTCAAGACTGGATCTTCTTAAGAGCCACATTAGCATTTTGTTTAGGGATGACCCAAACATATTACAACTTGAATACACCATCCATAAATAACATATTCAATTCTTTTTTCCCTAAGATTTATTAATAGAAATTCCACGTCCCATAAGAATCCACATTTCAATTGCTATATGGCTTAAGCTCCTTTTCTAGCTAAAGCTTAAACTTCAACTCTCATGTAAAAACAAAGTACTACATAAAATATTCTTAATTTCTATTAAAATTGTGCTTACTATTAGAAACAAATTAGGCTTGCCATAATACACCCTATTAAACATACACTCTTATATAACTTGATTTTGATAATGAACATTCTTAACTAACTATGTTTTGATGATAAGCAAAGACATGAGTGAAACATTAAGGTACTAACAATTCATTCTCAAGTATTTTGCAGAAATATTTTTTCAAACTAATATTGAGAATAAACTTCATGATGCTTAAAGGAAGAAACCAAGTAAATGCTTAAGAAAAATAACTATATAAATTATAGATATACTTAAAAGAAGAAAACATAAAGTTCAAAGTTATCAAGTCAACTTCGGAGTTGCTCAAATATTTCGGAGACAAGAGGATAACCCTTCAGAGCTAATGAAGCATTTTGTAGAAAGAAGGAAATATCTTCAAAGTCACGAAGTAACAAGCTTTGGAATCAGCAAAAACGTCTTGGAGCTAAGACAAGCCTTTTCGGAGCCACTAGAGTACTTCGGAGATAGAGGAAAATAACCTTTGACTAATTGAACTATTTCAACCTTCGGAGTCACAAGCTCACAACCTTTAGAGTCAATTGAAGCACTTTCGAAGTAACGAGTTAATGACCTTCGGAGTCAGTAAAGCCCCTTTGAAATACAAATGTGATAACTTCAGAGTCAGCAACGTTGCTTCAAAGTCAAGACAAGGTGCTTTGGAGATAATGTCGAAAGCCTTTGGAATTAATAGGATATTCTTCAGTGAATACGACTCATCAGAATCAGAAAATAAGTACTTTGGAGACAAATATTTTGGAGTTCGGAGTTAATTTCTTCAGAGTCACAGAATAATCACTTCGGAGATAAAATGGAACTTTGGAGTTAGTCGTCGTTGCATTTAACGCGAGTCGCTTTTGTCATGCTACTTCAGAGCCTCCGAAACATATCTTTGGAGCATTCTAACAAATGATGACGTGTGAAGTATGCAAATAAACTTCATATCACTTAAATCACGAAAGATTTGATGCTAACTCATAGACTGCAAAACTTTGATAAAAAGTACAATGGTCATAAATTTGAACATTTCTCTGCATTAAATGTTTCTCACCTACCACAACAGAGAAAGTCAGAGGTTTCAATATAAAAGAAGTTAAGTAAGGATGAAGATATCAAGAAAATCATTCTGAGAAACAAAAAGAGAGCATTTACTAAGTCTTTAAGGTTTTTTTTCTCATGATTTCAACTCCACTATAACTCATTCAAAGAAGCATTCAAAGTCATTCATTCAACCACTTTTGGAGATTGAATCTTACTACTTTATTGTTATATTAACTATGTTTATTGCTTCTAAACATTATACAAAATCAGCCTGCAAGAGGCATCAATACTTGTACACATTTATTTCAGTATATTTTTGCAAGTCAAGGACTTGCCTTTGTGAAGTGAAAGTAAGTAGGATACTTGCTTAGTATTTGTATAAGTTAGTTGGTGAGCTTGGAAACCAACAAGTATATTTGTTTGATTAGGAGGTCACTGATCAAAGAATGTGTTAATGGAACCAGAGTTTAGCAGAAAAGACTAACTCATGAAGTGGAGTAGGAACCCAAGTGAAGAGCCAAACCACTATAAAAATACCAGTTTAAGAGCATTGTACTATAGTTTATTCTTTATCTTTGCACTATAATCATTATCTAATAAAACATTTTAAAGACTTAATTCACCCTCACTTTTGAGTTACCATCTGAACGGTACCAACACACCCGACCTGAATGCTCAAACGATTTGTTTGGCTTTCACTAAAACTTGAAATCTAGTCTTCAACAATCACAATAACTCTGCCTTCAATTCTTTCTCTTTGTTTTCATGTCCAAACTAGAAATTAGCCAAGTCTCTACAGAAAATCTCTCTTGAATAATTATGTGTGTGGGAATGCTACCACCTATTGCTTGAGTGTTGCCAGCTCATTATACCAAAAATTATCATATGTAGCTACTTTAATATAGTCATTTTCTATTTTGCTTCATATAACATTAAATGCAGCCAATGTTTGTTACATATAATAATATATTCAGTTATTTATGGTTCCTTGCATTTAATATTATATGCTGTAATTTATGGTTTGCTATATATAGTATTAAATGCAATGACATTTGGCTGCATATAATATTATATGCAGCCAAAAAGGTTGCTGGATTTAATATTATATGTAACCAAAAAGGGTGTTGCATTTAATATTTGAATATCTCAAAATAAAAAATTAAATGTTGATTTAACAAATAAATAATAAAAATGAAATAATATAAAATAAATTTAATAAAAAGTAAATTAAATGTTTCAAAATCTATAAATCAATGAAGATTTCATATAGAGAATGATTGACAAGTATGTGATGAGAAAAAAATAGAAATGTCTGAAGAGATGTGAGTACTCCTGTAATAGCTATTTGCAGTTTTTTTTGTACCTTTTTACTAATTGCATATGTGCCTTCTTGTATAATCAATTTTTAATGTCATCCAACTTAAAACATATGTAGTATAATATATATTTCTAATATCATAATGATATATATATATATATATATATAGTCAACTACATTCATATTTAAAGTTCTGTAGTTGAAATAAATGTAACAATAAAAGTAATATAAAAATTAAAAAATTAAAAACATTAATATGTCAATGCTCACAAAGTGGTAAAGTTCAAAAACTTCAAATACAGGATCACAAGTGCAAATAGTAGCCACCCGTGCCTATCACTTGCGCCTCAGCCACATCGCAGCTGCCCGTAGAAATTGTCTACATTGTTTTAGGAAGAAGTGAAGTCTCTGGACATCGGCGGCTGATACCACAGGAGCCTAGGATACCGCCTGCCAATACAAGAGTTTTACCTGGAGTTTGCCTATAGCCAGTCAGTCATACCGCCCATCATATCACCCGCCCATTGGTTAAAAGTTAGAAAAAACCAAAATTATTAAAAAAATAAAAATCTAAAGTTGCCTCTCCATTTTTCCCTTATTGTCTCTCCCATCTCTACCTACCTCTGCTACTTGCGACCCTAAAAATCATCATTTAAATGCCTTTTCCTTTTCTATTTTCCTTCTTCTTTTCATTCATCCTTCCCTTTTATCATCCATCAAATGCCTCCTCACCTTCGAAAATCCTAGCCAACCCATTTCCCACAAAATAAAATTTTCTTTTCATCATTTGGTTCACACTTGTCGTGGCATAAGAAGGGTGATGAAGAGTGCGACAATGATGGGGGCAGAGATTTCATCCTCAACAGTGACCCCAAGAGCCCACCAAAGTTGTTTGTTGTCCAACTGTGACTATGGCCAGACACACTCCTACAGGCGAAGATGGACAAGGCCTCGAACCTTGTGAATTCTCCAGAAGAATAGCGCAATAGCGATTTTGAGTTTTAGTGGGGGGAGAAGGTGATACCCTCACATCTAGTTGTTCAATACTCAGTTGTGAGATCTCCCAAGGCTCATGCAGGTCTGTATTTGGACTATTTCATAGAGAATAAGTATTTCACGTGAGTGTTTGTTGGATTCCAAAATGGGTCAATGATAGAATTTTGTTTTGGTGTGGAGTTTGAGATTCTTGGTTTGGGTTTTATGTAATCAGTAACTTTGTATTGCCTAGGGTGATTTGGTAATTGTTGTTTGCCATTCTTGTGTTTGATCTTCAAACCAAAGCTTGAATTTAAAAATGTGTTGGTGAGATTTTTCGCCACAGGTAATGGCAATTTGGTGTTTTTGCAATAGTTTCTGAAATATGCTTGTATTGTCTAGGTTTTCAATGGATTTCCATTTTGGTGAAGGCATTTTGTCCTTTTGAGATTGGAATGCACTCTGTATAGAAAGTGTGGAGATGCTATATCCAACTGAATTGTCAGTCTACATGTAAAGTGGTTGAGGTCAATTCTAATAATCTACCATTTCTATAATATTTAGGGACTATGGCCTACGGGTGATTTGGATATGGATTGATTGCTATATATGGCATTATAATGAAAATTAATGCATTATTGGTTTTACGTTGTTGCTCAAGCCTTCATTATTTATGTTTGGCAAAGCCTATCCCTGCGTATTGTTTTTTACAAGCTTCTTTGTTTGATGATTGTGGTAGATATATATTTTGGGCTAGAGACTGTAGACAATATAAAATGCCACTTAAATGCTTTGGAATTGGAGGTCGGGGCCATTTCTTTTTTAGAATTATTTCATGACATTTCTTTTATTTGTCTTCCATTTCTTACAATTTTTATGCTGATTCCTATAAAGCAACATCTCTCTAACATTTTTATCCTTATTCAAGTTGTGTTTTCATGAATAAAATGACACCCCCCCCAATTTTCTCTCTATCTTCTAATTATCGATTCGCTATGTTTTTTTTTTTCTTTAGCACATCAAATTAACAGTGTTGTTGATTGGAAAGTCAATACTTTCAAAACACTCAAATAATTATTGACACATTGATTCATATGTGCACGCATGGTATATTTTATTTTGTTGATGACCAACCTTATAGTTTAGCAGGATGAACTAGATATAGTTTTTGTGAATACTATACTCTCTGGGATTCAATAGAGGAATTTGGAGGCAAGTCAAGACTTTCTAAATTCCCTTTTGTGTGAAGCATTTACATTTAAAGGTCATATAGAGTTTTAAGGTTTTTCATCATCCTATTTGGGATCTCTTATTTGAAGAAAGCCAATTATGCTTACTCTTTTATATGAGAATTTAAAATGGCAGCAACCTTGGGGCAAGCCAATTTTGGATCGCGTGGGACTTATAATTGAGATATTTAATGCCCATGCCCAAACAAACGAAGCAAAGCTGCAAGTGTAGAACCTGAGGTGTTGAAAATGGAGGTAAAATGTTCTTAATCGATTATAGTGATGATTTGAGCTAAGGAATATGTGTTAAGTAATTAAACATATATAAAACTAGTGATATGAGTTGATTTCTAATTACTTGAGATATGATTTTTATGTTTCATGTCATTAACGTGTGGAAACATTAAAGCCAAAAAATATATGGAGAATAAGAGAGTGAAAAGAATGAAAATAGGGTGAAAAATCAGCACAAAAAGGGGCCATCAAGGCGGACATCGCAACGTTAGATTGAAATGGGTGGCAAGGTGGCGTCGGCAATTTTGATGTTGCGACATCCAAATAGATGTCGCAGCGTCGGTGGGGGAATAAAAGTCGGTGACCCAACCTTTTCAGCCTATTTTCTGTTCTCTTTTCCCCTAGTCTATTCTGTTTTCTTTCTCTCCATGCCCTAACCCCATTATGCTCAATTTCTTACCATTTTTTCTAGCAAACAAGAGAGTTCAGATGGTTAAGCTTGGGTTTTAGGAATTTGAATCATGGAAAAGGGAAGAAAATCCAGTTTTCTGTGACTAGAGGGAATTAATGGAAGCTTGGAGCTTGGATTCCTATCCATGAGAGGGAACTACACTTGGATTTCATTGTAAGTCATCTTCTCCCAACCAAAATTTGTAATTTTTGCATGACTTGGGTTTCATGAATAGTGAAAAATTAGAAAGTTTCATGATTTAGGTATGCGTATCATGGGGAAAGTGATTAATGAGCTAAGTATAATATTTTGAAACTTAATTGGGCATGAGAAAATTGTAGTCTATGCCTTGTTAGGGTATTGCCTAATTTGTAAATAGTGATGTTTCCCAATTTCGTAAATTACGGGTAATAATCATGGGAGAAATGACTAATTCATGAATTATAATTTTTTAGGACTCTTTTAAGGGTGAAAAAGCTAATTTTGGGCCATGACCTAATTGGGGTTAAATAGGAATTTTTGTGTATGGGCTAGGTGAGCCTTGAATTGGCTGAATTCGTAGCTTAATTGAGTGGTTTTCAAGCTATTTAAGTATTAATTATGTGATATGACAAGAACGTGTTGTTAGAAATAAGATTTACCTTGAAACCCTAATGAATGGGATAGAGGATTAGTGGTTTGATGTGGACTTATTTGCTATAAAGACGTTGCTTCTGTCGAATATAACTTGTATAATGTTGGGATATGAATAATTTACCATACCATTATGAAATACGATGCATAGTATATGCTTAATGATGAAAACCGCATGTAAATTGAATTGTGATGTATATGATACATGAAATACATGAGTAGGAAATGATTAAAGAGACATGCAAGTTAAATGGCCTTGTGATTAATGTTAGAGTGCAGTTATACACTTGAAGGGATTGATTGGTAGCATCTAAAAAAGGATAATTCATTAATTTGATATGAATTAGCCAAGTTGTTTTGATAAGTGAATGGAATTGAATCATTGCTTGTGTAGGATCATGTGAGCATGGATATGGATAACAATTAAGGGATTGATGAGGAATTTTATAGTGGGTCCTCATGTAGGTAAGTAGGCTATATTTTCAAGTTAATTATATTGCTGGATGGGAATAACAATTATCCCAGTAAATGTATTTGTTTTATACAAGCGTGTGTGAATGGGTAGGGATATCAAATATCCCATGAATATTTATTTTGTAATGTATATATATATATATGATGTATGGATTGTTGAATGTTGAATTGAATGGAATGGGTATAATGGATATCCCATTTATTGTATACAAGTATATTTGTTTATGATATGGATTTTTGGCTATGTTTATGCTCATATGTATGAATTAATTGTTTGATACAATTAGTGCCTAGTTGGGAATAGTTGGTATTCCTTGATTATATCTTATATGAGTGAATGAATATGTGGATGAAGGGATCATGAGTATTCCTTGATATGGGTATTGGTGTGCTGTCGTAGGCAACAAAATTTAGAACTTTACTTCAATTAAAAATTACTTGTAGTAGTGCGAGCAAAGGTCAATCCCATGAAGAGTATCTAGTTTAATTTTATGCAATATAATCAAGAATAGGGATTTTGAGTGTAATGAAAACAACATTGTAAAAGAAATCTATCAAAGAAGAAAACCTTGGTTCAAGTCAACATCCACCATCAGAATCTCATAACTGAGCATTGATACAATTATAAATCAATTCATACTTCAAATATTCACCATTGGAATTATTTTTCATATCTCTCATTTGACATAGTGTTGGAGGGAAAAAATTCAACTAGGCAGCGTGCAAGGACCCGCTGCCAGGTTGCACATCACGGTGAGGCAGCGTCAACAGCAACGACCGACGGCGGCGAGCGGGCGACGTCGGCGCATGAATCCAGCAGCAACGCGGAGCTGGTCGTCTGGCGATGCCAACGGACAGCGTCGGCACCGTCACGACGGCGAGCGGTTCCGGTAGGACACACCCTGTTCGCGCCCAACGCGAAACAGGGTGTCCGACCCATTGATGGCAACCTCATCGGCGGCGAGCGGGCGTTGCCGGCGGCAGGCTCGACGATGATGTACCCCTCCAGCGTCGACGACGTGGTGGCAGGCGGCTGGCAGCAGCGCCCGACGTTGGCAGCAGCGCCCTGTCACGCAGGCAGCGACATGGGCAGCGAACGCCCGTGGAACACCACCCATTTCCGGCCGGCGAGTCGGCCGCGCGATGTGGGAGGGGACCTCAAAAACGTCAAATCGACGCGAGGACCTCGATGAACGGGTCTGATCAGCCATTCGGCCATCCGCCAGCGAGATCGCATGGCCGTTTGGTGGCCAGCAAAAGGCGACCCGTCCGGCGACGGCAGGCCAGCTCCGGCCACCAAACTTCAGACTGGGTGCGGAAAAATTGATTCCGGCCACTTGGCCGGATCTGATTGGCCCGCCGGTCGGCCAAAACCGGTAACGGGAGGTATCAGCGACATGAGCGTTGTTACATGTGTCGTCGCCGGCGGTCAACGCCAGCGACACCAGCAGTACTAGCGTCAGCGAGCTGCCAACGTCGAACCGTGACGCCGGCAGCGTGACTTACGTTGGCCGGCGGCGTGGCGATGGGTCGACGGCAGCGTGGCAGTGCGACGACGGCAGCGTGACTTTTGGCAAAAGCTCACCGACGACAGGAACGGCGACAGCGACGGCACGTAACGCCTCGCCACCAGCCGGCACCACGAGCGGAACCGGACACCGTCACCGGCAGAGCGGGCGACGTCGGCGACGGAAACAATGCGACGGCAGCAGCGCCCGATCACGAAGGCAGCGTGCGGACATTGTAACATGCAACGTGCATCGGCTGCCCTGTGTTGTGCCAACCACAAACAGGGCGTCCGACCACACGCATCCGACCACACGCGTCCGACCACCAGCCGGCGAACGGCGGCGACGAGCGGCAGCAACGAGCGACGGCGGCGAGCAGCAGCAGCACGGGTAGGCCAGCGACACCCATACGCTGGCACGTCACGGCGGCAGTAACACGTTGCATGGCGGCGAGCGGTAGCAGCACGGGCAGACCAGCGACACCCATGCGCTGGCACGTCATGGCGACAACAACACGTTGCGTGGCGGCAGAGGTGCGCACCTGCCTGCCGATTCCGGCGGGCACCATGCGTCGGAGGGGCGCCGTGCACCCGCTGACATGGCAGGCCGTAAGCTCATCCCTTCTGATGTGGAGCGCAAAACAGATGGGTCGACTAGAGACGCCAACGCGCTGTGGGAGCGGCGTCGTCGTTAGCACGCTGCGGACGCGGACACCTCTCCGCGTACGGCCGAGACGCCGTATGGCCAGCGCCACCGTGCCGTGGAGCTGAAGGCAGATGCTGACGTGGCACGCGTCCGCTGACGTGGCGTGTGGCAGGGGCACATTTTCAAGAATTACCAAAATGCCCCCGTTGGTGGAGCAGGGGCACATTTTCTAAATGCCCAAAATGCCCCCGTTGGTGGAGCAGGGACATATCTCCAAAATGCCCAAAATGCCCCCGTTGGTGGAGCAGGGGCGCATTTTCTAAATGCCCAAAATGCCCCTACGTTGGAGCTGGAATCCCTAATCTATCCCACA